>JAGXJF010005598.1:0-193744 GCA_019208055.1 Stipa capillata
TACCATCCCCCGGTTGGCAAGGGAGGTGGCCGGGCGGGCACCGCCCACTTGAAGCGCAAACACGCCCGGTTGACCCGTGGTCCCTGAATCATGGACTTCACATCCGCCTCCTCGGCAGCCGTGTAGCGGCCGAGTAGCTCCTCCGCGGCGACCTCTGCGCTCTGTAATGATTGGACTGTGGAATAAATTAGGAATCACGGTAAAAGTCTCATAAGGGGAGCTTGGCTAAAAGTTAGAAAACACTCACAGGAGGTCGGGACGTAGCCGTCCAGAGTCCGTAAGCCGTGCGGCAGGACTGCGTCCGGTGGCGCCAAGGTCGGCGTCCAGCCCGCCGCCAGCGGTGTGATCCCGAATAGAAGGTACTCTTCTACCAAGTCACGCACGCCAAGCGCGTGAGCCAAGCGCTGCAGCATGATCTTCTGGGCCTCGTCACTCCCATCCAAGGAAGGGGGGGGAGGCCCTCGGAGGTCGGGCGCCTCCCGAGCAAGTGAAGCCCGAGCCCTGGACGCGGTAGTAGAACCAGGCGCCCCGCCAATCCGGCCACCTAGCCCGGGTGGCGAACACTGGATACTCGGCCTTGGTACGCTGCCGGCGCCTGGAGAAGCTCACCGTCCCGTACACTGAGAAAGAATTCTCTGTCGCCCTTACCTTCATCACCAATGCTTGGTGATGCCAAGCGAAGAGCCTCCCGGAGCTGGTCATCCCCATGCTCCGCATCGCCCACTCAAACGCCGCCAGCCTGACGAAGGCAGATGGGTGGAGGTCCGAGACCTCGATGCCGAAGAACTCGAGCACCTCCAGCAGTAAGCCCGCCGCCGGGATACGCAACCCGGCGTCAAATTGCGAGGCAAAGACGATGATGCGCCCCATACCGGGCACTCCCCTCACCGCAGTGCGGGAAGGAGCCTCGGCGCCGTAGGGACCACCGGGTTCGGGTATCTTGCCCTCCGCGGTCAAGCGCCTGAAAAGCGCCGCGTCCACGCTAGAGGGGCCAAGGAAGCGGGAGTGGGCTGACTCAGCCACTCTCGCCCCCTCGAGCAAATCCTTCCCCTTCGCCGCGCGCGGAGATGTTGCCATCTCACCGCAATGAACACGAAGCCGGTCGGACCCCGTGATGCTCCGGGCACCCGGAGTCTTGGTCCGGAGGTTCCGGGCTGAACCTCCGGGATAGCCCGGAACCCGGATGCTTCTCCGGGTGGAGGTCTGTGCACCCGGAGTCTTGGTCCGGAGGTTCCGGGTTGAACCTCCGGGTAACCCGGAACCCGGATGCTTCTCCGGGTGGAAGTCTGTGCACCCGGAGTCTTGGTCCGGAGGTTCCGGGTTGAACCTCCGGGCAACCCGGAATCCGGACGAACCTCCGGACGAAGTTCCGACGCCCGCGGCCGACTCCCGCGAGCGACCCCGCGCGACGACCCCGCGCGACGACCCCGCGGCCGACTCCGCGCGAGCGACCCCGCGTGCGCAACCCCGCGGCCGACTCCGCACGCACGCGACCCCGCGTCCGGCCGCCTCCGCGCACGCGACCCCGCGTCCGGCCGCCCGCGCGCGCGCGACCCGGAGCTCGGTCCGAGCGAGCTCAGCGTCTGCGGCCGCACTAGCACGAGCCCGCGCGTCCCGGGGCTCGGTGTGGACGAGCTCAGCAGCCGCACGAGCGTGGCAGGATAGCTCGGCGTGGACGAAGCACGGCGACGGCGTCCGTTCTGCACAGAAAGAGAAAAAGAGAGAGAAAGAGAGAAAGGGAAGAGAGAGAGAGAGAGAGGGAAAGAGAGATATTTCAGAAAAGTCGGGTTTTTATACCCGGGTCGGCCGAAACCGACTACGGGAAAATATCCCGAGCCCAGAAAGATCTCGGGTCTGACTCGTGTCACACGGTCCGGAGTTTCGGTCCGGAACCTCCGGGTCCAACCTCCGGATCGCCCAGGAGCTACTGGACTGGTCCGGAATCTCGTCCGGAAGCCGTCCGGATTCCGGGCAGGCCGGAGGTCCGGTCCGGAGCCTCCGGGAGGAACCTCCGAGTCTCCATTCAAAAAACCAAACCCAAATCCCACTCTCGTTTGAGAGGTTTTAGTAAAACGGCCATAACTTTCTCATACGGAGTCCGTTTTAAGTCCACGACCACTCAAATCGAAGCTAACGATGACGCGCATCTGAAAATTCTACACGTGTATACACCTGTACGCATCTTGACCCTCAAAATTCGGCCTCTAAGTAGGACTTTTTGGCTCCGGAAGTTTTTTCCGCCACTTTTTCTGATCTTGCGGAGGGCATATCTCCTTCACCCGGACTCCGAATTGGGTGATTCTTGTTCCCCTGGTTAGCTTGAGTCGAGGACTTGCTTTCCACCTTGATCCCAGCTTCTGCCGAGCACTTTCATCCGGGCGCCAATTTCAAAATCTTCGATTTCGGGCCGGGATTTCCACTAGTCGTTTCGTCGACTTTCTCGGAATTGGCTCAAAACTTCTGGAGGCATAGAGTTGTGCCTCCCACTCACAGCCGTGAAAACCGTTCGACAATCAGAGCTGCCAAACTCCTTGCCCAACGCTGCCAGCTTTCCTGCCGCGACAAGGAATCTGCGGCTTTCGCTACCACGGCAGCAGAGTATCAACTAGCCTTGCCTCATCTATTTTGTACCGACGGTTCCAAGCTTTGAACCGTCCGTACTTGGCTGACATGCTCGGACCGCGCGCCGACCCCCTCAAGAATCGGTGCGCCGGTCCGGGCGTTCGTCACCCGATCGCCCGAATCGTCGAGGGGCTACTGTTGGGGTGGGGGTCCCCGCGCTAGCCCGTTTTCAAAGCCTTCCGCATGTACTATCCAGGACCACACTGGACACCATCAAGAGCAGCCCCAGTCTTCGCCGTCATCGCGGACTACGTCAACACCGTCAAGGGCAACCTCGGCATTCGTCATCGTCGAAGTCTACGTCGTCATACCGCCAAAACGAGGACTACACTCGACATCGTCGCAAAACGAGGACTACACCGACATCGCCAAAACGAGGACTACACCGACATCGCCAACGATCGTCCCGGTGTTCGTCGCCGTCAAGGTCTGCGCCGGCATCGTCACCAAAGATGTCGGAGAATATTCCCCGAAGATGCCCAGAATATTCTCCTAAAAATATCTTCTATGCACGGGAAATGACGACCATGCCCTTGTAGAAGTCCCTCTCATGTGAGGGCAAAATTGTAATCTCACCTCTTCCATCCTCCAACCCTATAAATACCCCCCTAGGGGTAGAGAGGGAGGAGAGAGAAAAATCTTGTAACCCTAGCACATTGCTTCAATAGAAGAGTAACTTTCACTTCATCGTACACCAGAGGGGTTTCGCCCCCTCGTACACGGCTTGTGTTTCATCCCATCGTACGGGTGTTGTTCTTTAACTCGACGGACGTTTGGTGGGTCATACTCGTTCGTACTCCCTGTGCACCGTCGACGGTCGCTGTAGCCGTTCGGGGGTGCCATAAGTTTACTGTCTAGACTTGTATCTATGACAGACTCAGTGTCTTCAAGCCTTGAAGAGCTTCAACTGCGGCACAACCGGTCTTGAGTCCGGTACTGCCGAGAATGGCCTCTGTGTTGGAGAGTTAGGGAACCCTGCCGCTTAGGGTTTGCCCTAGTTTCATATTCTAGAAATCAGTATGACTGGTTTGGAAGACTGGTGCTACCGGAATATGTCTATGTCTTCCTTAGACCTAGTCCTGTCCGTTTTGTCTTCGGTTACACCGGTTCTGAATCCGGTTGCACCGAGAATCCTTTCTGGACTCAGGTCGCTTGATGCCTTAGTCTAAGTCGCATTCTGAGTTGTCCTTGGTTACACCGGATCCGTATTCGGTTGCACCAGGAATCTCTTCTAGACTTAGGGCCAAGTTCGTCTCAGACTAAGTTCCACATGTTTCTTCTGCGATTGCACCTGTCCCGCTTTCCGGTTGCACCGAGAATCTGTTTTGGACTTAAGTCTTCGTTGTGAAGAAGTTGTACTGGGTTGTGTTTCCGGTTGGACCGCCTCTCTTCTCTGTGAAGAAGAACGTGTCATCTCTTTGGACCCGGCACAACCGCTCTCAGTTTTGGCACCACCGGGAATTGCTTCTGGAAGTTGCTCTGAGGAGCACATTGTCCAATTTTGGTGTGACCAAGTTCTCTCCGGACCTACCGCCTTTGTGGTGAAGTCTTCCGCTGTGTATCTGATGTTCTTCAAATATGACCGTTGGATTGAATCCCGGTGCTTCCGGGTTTGTCTTCCGGTTGCACCGGAAGAGCATCTTTGTGGGCCAACGGCTCTATTTACAGAACGACTATAAATAGCCCCTGACCCCTGCGGGCTCGGGAGGACTCTCTACGCAAAAAGATCTTCCTTTCCACTGTGTTCACTTTCCTCTTTGACTCTCTGAGATCTACTTTGAGAGAGGAAAGCATTTGAGAGATTCGAGACTTGGATTGAGCATTCAAGCAAGAGCTTCTTCAAACCTAGAGATCAACTTGTTACTCTTGGAGATTTGGCATCTCCTAGCCGGCTAGGCGTCTGGAAGAGCTCCAACTTGTGGAATCGCCTCCTAAGTTTGTGAAGGTCCGGGGATCACCTCAAGATCCACCCCGAGTGTTGAGCGGATCCTAAGTGGATATAAGCTCAAGGAGAAGAAGGTGAAGACTGTGTGTCTTCGGAGCTAAGTGCTCAGCCTCTCCAAACGAAGACGTAGAGTTGTTGCCAACAACTTGAACTTCGGGTTAAATCTTTGTGTCTTCGATTCTTCTCTTTACTTTGTGATATTCTTCAATTGAGCTGAATCTTGTTTGTTTGCTGTTTCTTCATCAAAGAATTGCTTCACCTTCACATGCTAAGCAACTAATTTGTTAAAATTTGATAATCTCCTATTCACCCCCCTCTAGTCGATAAACCTCGATCTTTCATGCTTTCTCTCCCCTTTCGGTCATTCCAAGTGCTTCCCCGTCAGCCTCGATGATGTCTTGTGCCGGCAAGGGCAAGAGCTCATCCTCCGCCACCACCGCCGCCACCCTTCCCGATGGTTGGAAGAAGGGAGACTAGGTGCCCTCGGTGGCGTCCGACCGGATTCTACCGGGCCTCACTGGCGAGGGCCTGCTTCCGCCTTGGGCTATCTACAACTGGAGGGCGCCGTACTAGGAGGAGAAGCCTGCCCCGCACGTGCATGAGCGGGTGATGCTCATCCCATTCATCGAGTGGGGCTTGTCGCTGCCCCCGCACGATTTCGTGCGAGGGCTCCTCTTCTTCTACGGCCTCCAGCTTCACCATCTAAGCCCCAATGGCATCTTGCACATTGCGTGTTTCATCACGCTGTGCGAATGCTTCCTGGGAACCTAGCCTCATTGGGGTTTGTGGAAGAAGATCTTCCTTGTGAAGGCACAGCCGATCAAAACTGGTGAGCGCCTGTCGATCTGTGGGGGAGCCAGCATCCAGGTCAAAGCTGGTACCAAGTACTTGAAGCTACAATTTCCAGACACCGTGAGGAAGTGGTAGGACGGCTGGTTCTACTGCCCCGACGAGTGCATGCCGACCGCGCAAGAGGGGCTTCCCAAGTACACCGAGGCGCCCCCGTGTGGCAGAAGCGCTGGGGTGCTAAGCCGTCGAGTATGGAGATGCCCAAAGTAAAGTGCTTGATGAGGAGGATCCAGCGGCTCCAGGACAAGGGACTCACCAGAGTCGATCTCATCGTCACCTGGTTGAGTTGGCGGGTTCAGCCGCTCCAAGCAAGGGAGCACCTGATGTAGGCATACTCGGGCGCTTCCGACTCGACCAGGACATCAGCTAGGGAGCTCTCGGATTGGGACTTCATGGACCTGCTGAAGAACTTGACCAAGGAGCACACCGGCCTCGACAGGGTGCCGCACGTGGCCCCCTTTTCTGCCGATAATCCTCCACCTGCGGTAAGCTCTTGTCCTCCGAGTCTGATTCTTTGCAACTTGGTCTCGTGCTATGGTTTCTTCTGAGTCCGAGTCCTCTGTGCCGTAGACTTTTCTGAACTTGAGTTCCATGCCGCCCCTCCCTGAGCAAAATCTGGCTCCAGGGATTTTGGATGACGTGGAAGTTGACGAGGAGGCTACCGAGGGCGGGGACTCAGACGACGAGACCCAGGAGACCAAGTCCACGGCTCCTCTGGCCTAGAAGCGGAGGCGAGCGGACAATGCTTCTGGCTACGAGCCTTTGAAGGCGTCGGCGGAGTCAGCGCAAACGGAATTGGCCCCTAAGAGATCCCGGGCAGGAACCACCGACCCTGCAGCGCAGGTTGCCGTCTTCGTGTCTAAACCGGCTGCTTTCCAATCAGCTCCAACTTTTTCCTCCGGAGCTCAGGCCGCCACGAGGAAGCTCAAGAAGAAGACCGGGGTTAAGGCGATCCCCACGACCTCCAGGTATGTAGCCTTTTAACTTAGCCTTCGCCTTTTGGTTGAAGTGGGCACGCTCTGAGGCCAGAGTTGGAATTTGATACTGCAGTGTCCAGAGGAAGCTGTCCGACCAAGGCGGCCGCCAGTCCAGCAAGATCGCGGGGCCGACGCCGGCTCAGCCGCCGGAGTCGGGCGTGGAAGCCGGCCCAGCCCTTGCTCCAACGGGAGTGGCTCCGCTGAGTGCCGACGTCGACAGTGGGCACGTGCCGACTCCGGCGAGCGAGCCGAACCTGGGACTGAATCCAGTGTCGGAGGAGGCGGTGTGTGCCAACTTCGGCGTGCCAGCCGACTCGGCGTGCCAGCTGCCGACGACAGCGCCGTTGCCGAGTCGGGGGCCGCAGCCGTCGGCTTGCCTGAGCGGGACGAATTCGCAGCATATGATGTCATCGGTGGCGAACTTGCTTGCGTCAGAAGTGAGCCGGTGGCCAAATCGACGACCACCGACTCCTCATCGGTAGAGTGAAGCCTTGTGCTGGCCGTCCTGCCTACGGGGAGGGGAATGTCACCCGGCCAGTCGGGTGACCCTGCTCCCACCCCGCAGCTCACGTTGCCAAGTGACAGCGCGGGGGAGTACGCGGCAGCATGCAATGCCGCAACCCACGTTGCCACCCTCAGTGCCAAGCTGAAGGAGTTCACAAGCGCGGCTGGCTCGCTGGTGGACTTGGCCGGCGACCTCGAACATTTCGTCGAGGTAAGTCTTTGCAACCGAATTTGGTCCCTCTTTCTGTGTTGACGCTGGGGGCACGATCAGTGCACCCAGTGGGTGTAGCCCCCGAGTCTCTGGTCGACTGTTTGAGTTGGCTAGTGACTTTTCTGACTCGAATCTTCCTTTTGCCCAGGTATTGGCCCAACTCGGCGGAAGCAACCAAGTCCTCGTGGAGAGGAATGCTTCCCTTGAGAGGGCGCTGGCCGACGAGAGGGCCCGGAGTCGGCAGCTGCAGGAGAAGCTCACTGCCACAGAAAGTAAGTATCCGACTCGCAATTCTTCCTTTGCCTTGGAGTCCCTTTCATTGATTTAATATTGTTGAGCCGGTAGACACCGAGGCCGAAGCTGCTCGCCTGGGGGAACAGCTGGAAAGCTCCATCTCGATGGAGGAGGCGAGGGAGATGCTCGATAGTCGGGAGGCCGAGTTCCATGACGAGCTTAGGCAAGCTCGTGAGAATATGAAGACTGCGGCTCTGCTGCAGGCGGAGCACCAGCAGCTGGTGGACCAGTACGAGAAGCTCAATGCCATGAATCGCGAGCTGCAGGGGCAAGTCAACTGCTTCCACTCGAAGATGGCCAAATCTGAGAAGCGGCATGAGGCAACCTTCACCGAGTGCCAGAAGCGCGAGAAGGAGCTCACGGAGCAGCTCAAAGCCGCCAATGAGACCTTACTCGGTAAGTTCCCGAGTCCTTCGCTAACTTGTTTAGTATTCACTTCCTTGTCGGTCTCCTTGTAGTAATTTATGCCCAGATGCTTGCCCCGAGCTGGATAAGGAGGCGAAACAAGCGGCACTCCAACTGCGGGGGTTGGCCAACCCGGCAGAGGCAGCCCTCGAGGCCTTCTAGACACCTGAGGTGATGTCCAGTTGCGTCGTCACTCTGGAGGACCGACTCTCCAAGTGAAGGGCTTGGTGCAAAGCATGAAGACGGCATCGCACGACCTCTGCACCACCTTGTGGCCCAATGACGAGCCAAGATCTAGCATCTTTGCCCTTGCCGACAAGCTTATGCAAGACTTGGCGGAGGTGGACGAGTGGAAGGAGTCGGCGGCCCACTCGGGAGCCGGAATGGCACTGGTGATGGTCCTGGCGCACCATCCTGATGCTGACGTCGACAGGATCGCCACGGGGGCCCCACTTGACGCGAAAGGCAAGCCGGTCGACCACGTGGAGCTGCTTTCCCATGTTCACCGAGCCACCAACCGGATCCTCGGGTCCACCAACCGGATCCTCGGGTTCGCCAACCTGGACGAGCGCATGGAGCCGCCAGAAGAAGAAGAAGAATAAACACATTTAGTATTAATCCTTGGTATGCTGAGTGAAAAGTACTGTAAAAGACTTGTGATATTTTGTGGCGAACTGTTAAGTTATTTTACTCGTCTAAATTTATTTCTGCGTTAAATCCTTTTGTGTGCAAGTCGGCCTTTAGTTGTGACTGTAGTTGGGGACGAAGAGTGGGCCTTAGGTGCTGTACACATTTACTTAGATGTTGTGCGGAGAGACAAAATTAGAGGAGTCGGGACGCACTGACTCGCGGTACACCCAGTGGGTGGAATGAGGTAGCCCCTGGGGGTTTCCCGGAGGAGTCAAGCCACTCGGTTGATTATCGTAGCCCCCGGGGGTTGCCCAAGGGATACAAACCGGTTTAATAGTGAGATCATAAACAAAGTGATACCGACTCGAGATTGAGTGGAAAGGAGCGTTTATTCATGATCAAACTATGAATAACTGAAAATACAGAGTTTAAGTGAAGAAAGGACGTAGCTGGGCAATGTTCCAAGTCCTTTTGGTGATGGCACCGGATGCAGGGTCCTCCAATCGATAGGCGCCGTTATGAAGCACTTGGTTGATGGTGAAGGGACCTTCCCACGGCGGGGAAAGCTTGTGCATGCCTGCCTTTTCCTGAATGAGTCGGAGGACCAAGTCACCGATATTGAAGGCTCGGCCTCGCACTTGGTGACTGTGGTAGCGGTGCAGGTTCTGCTGGTAGACGGCCGAGCGGGAGAGAGTGAGCTCCCGTGCTTCCTCGAGGAGGTCGAGGTCGTCTTGTCTTGCCGACTCCGCATCAGCTTCCACATATGCTGCGACTCGCGGGGAGTCGTGGAGGACATCACTCAGCATGACAGCTTCAGCCCCATAGACCATGAAGAAAGATGTGTAGCCAGTCAACTGGTTTGGAGTAGTCCTTAAACTCCAGAGGACGGAGGGGAGCTGGCCGATCCAGCAGCCAGCGGTCCTCTGTAGAGGAGCCAAAAGTCGGGGTTTGATGCCTTGGAGGATGAGCCCATTGGAGCACTCAACTTGCCCGTTGGACTGTGGGTGGGCCACCGAGCCAATTAGTCGATGCGAATGCCGTGGTCTCGGCAGAACTGGCGAAAGACTTCAGCCATGAAGTTCTTGCCGTTGTCGGTGATAATACGGTGGGGGATGTCAAATTAGAAGATGACCCTCTTCATGAAGTTGACTGCAGTCAGACCGTCGAGTTTCATGATGGGCTTGGCCTCAATCTACTTGGTGAATTTATCTACTACCACAAGAAGGTGGATGAATCCCCCTTTCGCTGTCTTGAGCAGGCCCACCATGTCGAGGCCCCACACCGCAAAGGGCCATGTGATGGGAATAGTCTTGAGCGCAGTAGCCAGCATGTGTGGCTGACAGGCGTATCTTTGACAGCCATCGCAGGTACGAACGAGCTCATCCGCATCGGCGAGAGCAGTGAGCCAGAAGAAACCATGGTGGAAGGCCTTGGCCATGAGTGCCCGCGGTGAGGCGTGGTGGCCGCAGGTTCCCGAGTGGATTTCCTCGAGGACTTCTCTGCCTTCCTCCGGCGAGACGCACCGCTGAAAGACTCCAGTGGTGCTGTGCTTGTAGAGCTCACTGTTGATGATGGTGTAGGCTCGAGCGCGGCGCATGATGCGACGTGCCTCAGTCTAATCCTCTGGGAGCTCCTTCCTCAGGAGGTAAACGAGGAACGGCTGGGTCCAGAGCGGGATAACAGCCAGGACGCCTTCCTGGGCCGAGTCGGCCATGCTGGAGCCATGAGGCTCGACCTCGGATGACTCGGTTGCCGACTCCATTTTGACAGAAGGTTGATGTAGTTGCTGAAGGAAAACACTGGGTGGTACCTTGTCACGAGTGGAACCAATCCTGGCGAGAGAGTCGGCCGCTTTGTTGTTGGCCCGGCGAACGTGATGAAGTTCAAGGCCTTCAAAATGGCCTTCGAGTCAGCGCACGGCGGCGTAGTATGCCACCATGGTGGGGTCCTTGGCGTCCCACGTCTTCATCACCTGCTGCACCACCAAATCCGAGTCTCCGCGATATAGGAGTCGGTGGATGCCGAGCGAGATGGCGATGCGCAGGCCATGAAGCTGCGCCTCGTACTCCGCCACATTATTGGATGCTGGGAAGTGGATCTACAGCACGTAGTTGAGCTTGTCACCTTTGGGGAGATGAGGACGACTCCAGCCCCCGTGCTTGCGAGCATCTTCGACCTGTCGAAGTACATGACCCAGTGCTCCGAGTGTACTTGGGGTGGGAGGGACTGGCTTTCAGTCCACTCGATGATAAAGTCAGTGAGAGCTTGAGACTTGATGGCCTTGCGGGGCTCATATTTGATGTCGTGAGGCATGAGCTCGATCGCCCACTTAGCGACTCGGCCCGTGGCATCCCTGTTGTTAATGACGTCGGACAATGGGGCGTGGCTGACCACGGTGATCGAGTGGGCTTGGAAGTAGTGGACCAGCTTCCGAGCTGCCATGAACATGCCGTAGACGAGCTTCTGGTAATGTGGGTAGTGCTGCTTTAACTCGGAGAGGACTTCACTGACGTAGTAGACGGGGCGCTGCACCTTCTGCGCTCGGCCTTCTTCTGCGCGTTCCACCACCAGGACGACGCTTGCCACCTGATTGGTGGCTGAGATGTAGAGCAGCATGGGCTCCCCTGCTATCGGTGCAACGAGGACTGGAGGTGTGGATAGCAGTCGCTTGAAGTCGTCGAAGGCCTTCTGGGCTTCATCGGTCCACGTGAAGGAGTCAGATTTCTTGAGGAGTCGGTAGAAAGGCAAGGCCTTCTCACCGAGTCGGGAGATAAACCGACTGAGCACAGCGATGCACCCGGTCAGCCGCTGGACAGCCTTCAGATCCGTCGGGGTGCGCATCTTGAGGATGGCGTCAATCTTGCCCGGGTTCGCCTCGATTCCCAGTTCGGAAACGATGAAACCGAGTGGCTTTCCTGAAGGGACTCCAAAAACGCACTTCTCTGGGTTGAGCTTCATGTCGTACCGCCTGAGATTGGTGAAGGTATCAACCAAATCGGTCAGGAGATCTGAGCTCTTCTTCGTCTTCACCACGATGTCGTCGACATATGCTATTTGCACCCAGATTTTCTGCGCGTGCATCTAGATTGGAATGATGCCCTCATTAGCTCGGACCTCCTTTTCAAGATCTATTAGGTGGGATCCTGGATAATGTTGTCAAGATGATCTCCACAAAATTTGAAGACAATCCAATGGTCCAATCTCTGGGAAATCAAGTTTCTTTGTGCTGTCGTTCATGCGTAGATTTGACTACACGAATGGTACAGCGGCATTAACACCTCTTTCCCCATTGATCTAGTGAGTCTTTGAAGAATCCCTTTGGTGAAGTTGTGCCTTAGGTATCTATGAGCACCTTTGTAAATTTTCACCTTGATCCATGTAGCCGTTTGGCCGGAATTGATCCGTCTCCGATGTGCTGTCCGCGGATGTCTAGATTCAATCTGCAGAACATCTAACTTGTCTGATCTTTTTCCGTTGACTCGGTAAGAATTTTCCAAAACCCTTTGTTAAGATTGTACCTCTGTGTGTCTAATTTCTAACCCAACTGGTGGATTGCAATTTCATTGAGCAAGCATCATGCAGCGTCTAAAATCCTCCGGTCTGTCCAGAACTGATCTATGTCTAGTTCCAACCGTTTCGTGTTACGAACGTCGCCCCCACCCATATAGTTAATCTCCTATCATCTTGTGGTGCATCATAGCATTATTTTACACTATTAATCCTTGTTTGAAATCACTCGCATCACCCTATGTTCATCTATAATGTTCTTCATTATTGCTTGATCACCAAATTAAATTGAATATTATGTTAGACTATAGTTTCATATATTTATATGCTTAGTTCTTATATAGTCATTGCTTCTATTTATGTAATGTTCATGCTTAGAATTTATCATGTGATCAATCATGTTTAGTTCAATACTAGGTTTATTCATCCATATAGCTACATGTTGCATGTTTGTATAGTTGAATATAACATACACATATAAAATATAATTCGGTTTTAATAGTTAGTAGACATGAGGTAGTTCAACATGTTAGTTCAATCTTGTTTATATTGCGGATAAATTTGTTCATATTTAATAGGATTCATATTGCATGATCTTATGTATGTTCACATATATTGTGTTATACAATATATAACCGAACCTAATATTGCATATAACCTAGAACAGTAGAAGCATAATCTTACTAAGCGAATATTAATATGACATATCATATGGTAGTTGATCTTTGTATAATGTGACCATCACCACCTACTCAAATATAATAGATAGTAATATATTATTGTATATGGCATAAGGTTGCTTACTAGCATGTTACTGTCTTTAATCACACGTGATGATGATTGTTTAATAAACATGTTATGATTCCCATGTCACCATGTGTAGATAATATGATAAGATATATATGTGTAGATTTAAATGGAAGTATGACATGATGTTATGCAAAATATAAAGTTATTATATATATAGATGCTTCCTATTTTAACTAATGGTGTTGTAAAATATTTAGCCATAATGGTAACCTTTGTTTATAGTATGATTAAGATTACACACATTGTAATAACCCTATTCGAAATACACGAGATCTGAAGATCATCGTGAGTAAATTGGAGTTCTTCTCCTTACATGCATGCATATCGATAGTTCAAACATGACTCTGATCAAAAACCTTAACATGCGACCCTACGACTAATACTAAATGGAACAGCGAAATCAGTGCCGCTAAAACTCATGATTTAAAAACTTATGTATGCTCTAACCACCCTAGCTCTCCTCCTATCATGCGTGCATACAGATTGAATTAAAAACTTAAAAACTTGACCCAAGAAAATTTCCAAGCCTTCATAAGTTATTAAATGCAACATCGATTTTTCCTTGTACTCAAAACCTAAATTTAAAAATCTAAGTCTCTTGCAAACGATCGGACACCGTAGCGAGGTTTGTGTCATCGAGTTGATCGAAATCAAATATTAATTTGCGTGAATCAGAGAACGGATGCTCGATCTAGGGCATACTCAAATTGACAGCTCAGATTAATTGCTAAAAGGAATAAAATAAAAAAATGAATGAAAATCTTAACCTAAAAGGGGCCAGGGGGCCACGGGCTGGCCACCCCAGCCCTGTTATTTATATCCAATTTTTGCCTAGGATCAGAGAACTTTAGAACTAATTTACCAGGTTACTTACAACATTTTTCCTGCAATGTTTTGAGCTATAAAAATCAGGATGTGTTCTAGTGTCATTTAAAATAGATATTTCAATCCTGTTTTTAGCAATAGTGCCTTTATAAATCTGTTTTAGCATTTAAAAATACATATCTAGTACCCCAATAAATCATGTTATATTCTAGGAATGGTGTCAAGTCATGAGAACCCATTTAGCATAATTAAATAATATTTTGCAATGTTTTTAGAGTAGTTTTCATGCTTGAAATAATATTTTTAATTACTTAAAATATATTTCCATAACACTTTTAATCATGGAATGTGTCTGGAATTGGTATTACATCATGAGAATCCAATTATATGATTTAATAAGGTTAATCCCTATTTACTACATAATTGTTACACTAGAAATGCTAGCAATTGTTTTATTTTAATAATGTTCAGATCTAATATTAATATTAAATCATTTTTGGTACTGTTCTGGTACTGTTGTTACATCCTAGGATGATCCATGCTTAGTTAGCTTATGCTAATGGTAGAGAATAGCTTTGTGGTTAATTTCTAGTCTTAAAAATAATAGAAATGCATGTGTAATTGTGGCTATATGTTATAAATTTATTCTTACTGTTATTAGCCATTATAAATATTAGGGTTCACCTAAATATTTATTTGTGGTTAATTGTGAATTGTTATACCTTTTGTCATGATGAAATTTTGTGGATGAGATCGGTGCTGCGAACACCTTTGGAGAAGGCGGTGATGACGTCACCTTCTCGGACCTCAGGCTGATAGTTCTTCTTTTTGGAGAAGCGTTGGATATACTCTCTGAGGGTTTCGCCCTCCTCTTGGGTATAACTGTGGAGATCCCACGCGTTCCCAGACCTGTTGTAAGCGCGCTGGAAGTTGTTGATGAAGAGTGTCTCAAGGTCGGTCCATGATTCGATGCAACCTTGAGGCAAGCCGGTGAGCCAGGCTCAAGCTGAGTCCGCTAGAAACAAAGGCAGGTAGTGGATCGCAACGTAGTCATTGCCGCCACTGGTCCTGCACGCTGTGTGGTAGTCAGCCAGCCAGATGTCTGGCCAAGTCTCGCCCGTATACTTGTCTATTCCAGTAACACGGAATCGCGATGGGAAGACGGCATTGCGGATGCGGGATCTGAACGCCTTAGGGCCTACATAGGCCACGCCGGAAGGAGCTGGAGAGCTGCGTCGGCTCGTAGCGCTGTGGTCGCTACTGTCACCGTAGCGACTACTGCGGTTGTCCCTCCCCGCATCTCGGTGGGCGTCATGTCTGTCATTAAGGATGTCCTGCACGTCGCGGTCTAGCCTGAGTTGATTGCATGCCGATCCGGCAGGGTGGGCATTTTTGTCCCCACCTTGTTGAGCGTGATTTCTTGCGAGAATAGTCCCCCGCGCGTCACGATTTGGTCCGAGTCGGTTATGAACCAACCCGGCAGGGTGACGACGCTCAGGGTCAGTGTGATGACGCTCCGCGGCTTGTGGGTTTCCCGGGGGAAGCACGTCGGCTCTTAGCACTCGCCGATGAACCCGCACGGTTCTCAGAAATCTCGGCTTGCTAGAGGGCTGCTTCTTCTACCAGGATCTAGAGCCACCGAAGTTCGTCGTGGCCTGGGGTGCCTTCAGGGATGTTGATGCCACGTGCCACCACCGAGACCGCGACGATGTTGTGACTGGGAAGCAGGAAAATCGGGACGCCGTCTCTTTCACGCATGCGGAGTGCATTATGGACCTGGCGCCCACGATCTCGCATGTCCTCATTGCGTAACTACTCATCGCGTTGATGAGCGAGCTTGGTCTGCTACTTGACCAGTGCCTCCTCTTTGGCGAGGAGGCGAAGCCGAGTGGTCTCAAGCTCAGCACGTGTTTGCTCCGCGATGGGGATCGGCTGGTCAGCGTTGTTGACCAACGAGTCAGGACTTGCCACGAAGACCTCCCGGGAAGGGTAGTGACTATCCGAGCTCTCGAAGTCATCCAAGTCATACTCAAGGATGGGTAGGAGAGACTCGATCGCACCAACCAGTCGGGATCCCTGCTCGACAGGTGAGAACCCGTGCGCGAACAGCAGATCTGGCTTCGGCGTAGCCCCGTCCCTGGGGAGAGGAGCCGAAGGCGCAGACTCGGGGGTGGATCCAAGTGAAGATGTTGGTGGAGCCTCCATTGATCAGCGGGGAGCCGAGTCGCAGAGGTGAAGTTTGCCGATTCGGTCGGCGATGAAGTCCAACTTTCCGAATCGGAAAAGCTGGCCTGGGTCAGGGACAACATCCAAGGAAGTAAATTGCATGATGCTACCCGGAATGAAGCCGCCATTGTTGTTGAAGAGACCCATCTGGATCCATGTGGATGGATCTATGTGCGCAGCCCCTACCTGGCGCGCCAACTGTCGGTGTTCTAATCCGGCAATAATGAATGTGGGGCAGCGTACGCACAGCAGATCCAGATGGGTGCACACGGGAGACAAAATTTAGATAGGTTCAGGCCCTCGAGAAGAGGTAATGCCCTATGTCCTATGTTTGGTGGCTGGTATTGCTTGAATCCTGAGTGCCACAAGTCCTCAAGAATAGATCTCAAGGTTACTAGGGCTTTGGTTGTTTGAGAATACGGAGCGTATAAGAGCTTACTCGAACTTAGCGATCAGGGGGTCCCTACCTGGCCTTATATAGACGATCGGGATAGGGTTACAAGAGTCCTAATCGGCCTATAGATTGGTTTCCTAATTAGTTACAACAGAATCCAGGATTGACGGGTAAGTGTTTATCCCTGTCTTGTATTCCAAGTTGATGAGGCGCCCCCGTGTAGAAGTCGGACTCCGAGTTGTCAGCCCGGCCCACCCTATGTCCAAAGGGCCAGCTTTGTCCTCCTTGACGATACCCGGGTGCCATGCCATCGTCATCTCCTAAGTAGGTATCAGAGTTAGTGTGTGCGCTGAGGGCATGTAGTATGCCATGATCGGGCTGAGTAGTGAGGCTACGTCAGTTGGGGTTTCACCTGTGTCAGCCTCCGGTGACATAGGTGTCGGTTTGCCTGAGCCGGTTACCATTGTGCGTTGTGATTAGCTGTGTCACCGATGCCCATCACCGGTGACCCACTTAATCCTACGTGGCATGAGTGTAATGGTCAGGTGCCTGTGGACTCTATATAAAGAGGACCAGGGGAGGTCTCAGACCTCCACCTTTGCCAAATCTCTGCAATCCATTTCGACTATTGCAAACCTCTTTTCTCCTGAACAGAAGCAAACCTTCCTAAGTCTTAGTTCAAGAGAGAGTTAGAGCTTTGAGTAGTGAGCACTGGTTCCTCCAAGAGTTATTGTTGTAGATTCTTTCTTGGAGTGTCTACTCCTAGGTAGGCGTAGGAGTTATTGTGACCACCCAAGCTTGTGTGGGCTGGTACAGTAATCTGTGAAGGTGATTTAAAGTCTACTTGCTGCAAGGCAAAATGACTTCCACAAGCAAGAAAAAGAGACCTGAGAACTCAGGTACTCAGAGAACAAGCACGATTCAGTGCTGGCGATCTCTTCAGAGTAGCCTCTCCAACGGAGACGTACCATCTCTGAAAAGAGTGGGAACTTCAGTGAAAAACCCCTTGTCTCTCTGAGTACTTTTCAATCTGTACTTACTTGCTCATCTGATTTGCATGCTTGTGTGATTTACTGATATACATAATCTAGCTGCAACCCTTTCTCATTGCCTGTGTTAATCTAGCTGAGTCACAGTTGCCTTATTGCTTATCTCATATCTGTGCCAGTTACCTGTTACACAGCTATCTGTCATATATCTATTTAGGGCTTTTAGATTACCTGTGTTAGCCACCTGTGTGACAGCTGCATGTTAATTTACATATGAAATACTGCCTGAGTAGCTGACCTATCTCACAGGTAGCTAAACCCTTAAACCTGCTAAGTCTTAAACCTGTTAATTTGAAATAATTGTTTAAAATTTGGTTAGCCTCCTATTCACCCCCTCTAGTCGGCACCTACGATCCTTTCACCCGCACACCCCTCCATGGATCTCGTCGAATAGCTCTTTACCTTGCGTCCGGGTGATGCACCTCATGAGCACTCCATGAGCTCCTGGGCAATAGAGGGCTCCATCGACCAGGGAGTACATCCTATCACGTCGGGCAATTGGCTCGGCTAGCGCTTTGTCTTCAAAATCGAGGGAGGGCACGAGCTGGCCCGCGACCCCCCTTGGGGTGTCAAAACCTTGTGACGCCCCTAAATGGCTACGGGACCCGTGGTCCACCATTTCTTTGGCCATAGTTTCGTTAGTGGAAACTATGGATGGCATCGAGAGCCTTTCTGCAAAGGTTCCGGGTGGGCATAGAGATCGTGAGGAGGCCAGGCGAGCAGGACTATCGGCTTGGCAATTATTCTTTCTGGGCATGTACTGAACTTCGAAGCTGACAAATTTCTTCTCCAGCTTCCGCACCTCTGCTAGGTATGCTGCCATGGTTTGGTCAGAGGTTTGATACTTCTTGGACACCTGCTTCGCTACCAACTGTGAGTGCCCACTCACGAGTAGGCAGCAGATGCCAAGTGCAGAAGCGACTCGGAGACCGACTAGCAAACCTTCGTTCTCGGCCATGTTATTCGTGGCCGGGAAGTCAATTTGCAGTATGTACTGTAGGCATTCTCCTGTTGGTGACGTCAGGATTATCCCAGCCCCCACACCTTTGATGGTTAGGGAATCATCAAAGTGTAAGGTCCATATTTGTGTATTCGCGGCTGGTGAGCCGCCCGGTTTGTCGGGCTCAGACCATTCGGCAAGGAAGTCGGTGAGTACTTGAGATTTGATGGCTGTGCGAGGAATGAAATGGATGTCAAATTCACCCAGCTCGACGGCCCATTTGGCGCTTCGTCTGATGGCATTCCGGTTGTGCAGGATTTCTCCGAGTGGATAAGTGGATGGAATCATGATCTTGTGAGACTGAAAGTAATGTCGGAGCTTGCGAGACACCATGAGGACCGTGTATAGGAGTTTTTTTTCCTAGGGGTATTGTTCATTGGGTCCGTGGAGGACCTTGCTTACGAAGTACACAGGTCTTTGTTCTTTTTCGTGTTGTTCTGGGACTTCGTGTTCCACCAGCAATACACTGCTTACTGCCTGTGGCCCAGCCACTATATAATGCTTTTTCTTACTCCTCCGTCCACTTGAAACCATTATGTTGTCACAAATGCTTGAAGAAATAATTTCCTCGATCCCCCAATCGGGATATGAATCAGCTCAGGGCTACCAAGAGGCCTGTGAGTCTTTGGATGTCTCGGACAGATTTCAGAGATTTCATCTTGTGATAGCTCAGACTTTGTTAGGGTTTGCTTCGATCGCTCGGTGTGAGACCAGAAATCGAGCAAATTCCTTGCTTCGACCCCGAAAACACATTTGTCGGGGTTTAGCATGATCCGATTCTGTTGTAAGTTCGTGAAGGTCTCCAGGAGGTCCGTGATGAGGTTTTCTTTCTTCTTCATCTTTACGGCAAGGTCGTCGACATAGACCTCGATGTTGTGACCAAGCTGGCTGTGGAGGGCAAGCTACATACCCCATTGGTACGTTGCGAACGTGTTTTTCAGTACAAAAGGCATTTTCAAATAACAAAATACACCAAAAGGAGTTAAAAGGGGGTCTTCTCCTCATTCTCCCAACACATGCTTATCCGGTGGTAACCAGAGTAGGCATCGAGAAGGCTTAGATAGTCACATCCAGACGTGGAGTCTACTATTTGATCTATTCTGGGTAAAGGAAAAGCATCCTTGGGGCAAGGCTTGTTGATGTCTATGAAGTCTACGCACATTCGCCACTTTCCGTTGGCCTTTTTGACCATAACGGGGTTGTCCAGCCATTCTGGGTGTTCGACTTCTCTAATGAAACCGGCCTTCAGGAGCTTTTCGATTTTCACTTTGATGGCTTCTTTCCAGTCAGGAGCGAACCACTGGAGCTTTTGCTTGACAGGCCTGGCGTCGGGGTGAACGGCTAGCCTGTGCTCGATCACCTCCCTGGGGATTTAGGGCATGTTAGACGGTTGCCATGTGAAAATGTCCGAGTTAGCTCGGAAGAAGGTGACGAGCTTGAGTTCCTATTTCAGGCTCAGATTGGAATCAATCTGAACTGCCTTGGATGGCTTTGCTGGGTCAAGTAGAACGGCTTTCACCTCGCCATGGGTCTTCACGGTTTCTTTGGGGTTGGAGTGCTTATCTTTCTCGCCTCCTTGGTTCTGTTCTGTGAGGTCTAGGTTACGCTTGTTGCAATGCAGTGCGTTCTGTGCGGAACCCCTTATTGTGATGACCCCTTTTGACCCTAACATCTTCATGCACTGGTATGCGTAGTGAGTAGTTGCCATAAAATTGGTGAGGGTTGGTCATCCTAAGATGGCTTTGTATGTCGTCTCGAAGTCGACTACATCGAGCAGGACACTTTCCGTTCGGAAGTTCTCTTGCATTCCGAAAGTCACAAGGAGTGTGATCTGACCGATTGGGGTTGCCGAAGAACCCAGCACAATGCCGTGGAAGGTCTGAGTAACTGCTTTGACGGACAAACGAGGAATCTGCATCGCGTCGAGGGCGCTTCTGAAGAGGATGTTCAGCGAGCTCCTCCCATCGATGAGTACTTGGGCCACCTTGTAGTTGTTGACCGTAGGTTCGATGACTATTGGGTATTGTCCTGGTCGGGTGTAATTCTCAGGATAGTCGTCTTGGTCGAAGGAAATCTTGACTTCCGACCACTTGACTGGGCGAGAGGCTCGAGAGATGGTTGCCAAGACTTCTCGGGCCACGATCTTGTATTGTTTCTTTGATTCATAACAATCCGAGCCCCCGAACATGTGGTCGATCGCTCGTACCTCATTCGAGAATGGCTTGGGGCCTGAGTTGTTGTCGGAGCTAGAGTCTCAGCTGTGGTTTGTGACTTGTGGGGACCTCCCCGCAGAGCTTCTCGTTATCCGCCTTTAGATATTTCTTGAATAGATGACATTGGCAGAGGTTGTGTGAGCTGGTTTGATGGAAGTTGCACCAGTTTTACCTGTCTTGTCGGTAGAGTTTGACTGCTTATTGTTCAAGTAGGGCTGCCATGCACACTTTGGGGGAATGTTGGCCATTACCTCGTCGGTCTTTGGCCTCTTCTCCCTGTTCCCTCCAAAGGGCTTTTTCTTGCATTTGCTTTTTGACGAGTTTTCTTTTTATCTGGTGGGAGACCAGGTCATCCCGTGCTCCTGTTCTTCGACAAATAATAGGGCTTCTTCAGTGCTCGTAGCTTTCTTGGCGAGATCCATCAGTTGCGCTACCGTTCTTGGGGGATGCATCGCCAGGTTTTGTATGCATCGCTTGTTCCTGTTGCCACTGGCGAAAGCATGGATTACGTCAGAATCGCTTACCTCGGGTATGGTGTTGCTGATGGTGTTGAAGCGCTTGGTGAATTCCCGCAAAGTTTTGCCCCTCTGCTAGGTAAGTCAAAAGAGGTCGTCGATCTTGCCCGATTGAGCGTATGTTCCCTCGAAGTTCCCTAAGAACACCTTGCATAGCTGACCCCACGAATGGATTGTCCCTAGTGGGAGGTTCGTTAACCATGTCCTCGCTGCCCCTTTCAAGGCAGTCGGGAGGTAGTTAGCCATCACCTTCTCATCACCTCCGACGGCCTCAATGGTTGTGGTGTAGATCTGTAAGAATTCTGCCGGGTTTGTGGTGCCATCATACGTTTCCACCGATTTGGGCTTGAAGCGGGATGGCCAATGTACCCGCCGGAGGTCTGGCGCGAAGGCTTGGCATCCGTTGATGGTCTTCCGAGAAGTTTCTGGGGTTGGGGACCACTCCCAGCCCCAGTCATGTCGTTTGGGGATGTCCCACATTGGGGAACGTCCTCTCCCATCCTTCAACTTTCTACGCTGGTTAAGTTTCTCGTATAGGTCTTGGTATTCACTTCTAGTCGGAAGGCGGTATTCCTAATCGGGTCTGTTTCTGGGATGTTGCCCCTCTTCGTGTACCGTCCTTCTAGATCTGACTCTTCTTCGTGTGATCGCGATGGAGTCCTTCTGTGATTGGAACTGTGGGTTTGAGACATCAATCGAGAGGACTCAACTTGCACTAGAGCCTACTATAGCTCAGCCCCCAAGTCACACATCCATTGTTCTCCACGGGGGTGTTAAGGTCATGCGTCAGATGATGTAGTAATTTGTAGTGAACCTCGAAAAGTATCCAAGCGGTTCGAGATGCTTACCCTTCTCCCCCTTGCTGGGAGGTGTTCAGGTCTACCGGTTGACTGGTATTCCCAAGCAATGTGGCTAGTGACTTGTCGCGGGGTGGTTTTTGGCCGCCTTCTCGTGGATTGGCCGCACCATCGTTCTGAGAAGGGTCTTCAGGATTCTCTGAGCCATTTGCGATTGTGAAGACTATACGTGGGTCCTCCCTGCTCATTGTATGCTCTAGATCCATCAAGTCTTCTCTACTAGGAGGAACTTTGAGGGTCTGGTCTTGTTCAGGCAACCAATCAGATCTCGCAAGTGACAATCCTGACATCGGGCTTGCGGTATCTGTGGCAATGTTGTCGAAAAGCCTTCACTTTTCGCTAAAGTCCCTGGCACACTCGACCCTGAAGCGACTCGTATTGCTATCAGAATCTTCATCAGGGTTATGATTTCCTAGATCTACACACTCAAACATCGGATCCGGACCGTATGGGCGACTGAAGTTATCGTAGAAGCCCTCGTCCGAGAAGCCAGTTCACTGCGCGGGGCTTGTCGTATCTCATGTTGTTTCCAACACTGGTTCACCGGACATGGCCGAAGAGGTCCCCACAGTTGGCGCCATCTGCCGACGATTGGTAAACCACCGATCTTATGGTAGTCGTGAGATAGAGAGATTTGTTGAAGAGTAGGGACCCCTGGGACCGCAACCTGGCAGTATTGGGGAACACGGAACAAGATTTTTATACAGGTTCGAGCCTCCCATGGGATAATAACCCTACGTCTTTTTGGTATATATTGAATCTCGAGTATTTACAAAGGGGGATGTTAGTGGCTATCCTAGATGAGATTTAAACCTAATCGGTTCCTTTTCCGAGTAGATCTGGATGGCTGGTGGAATCTTCTTGTGGAGACTAGAGCTCAATCTCCAAAGGCTTCTGGCTTGTGTATGGCTTTGATTCTCCTTCTCGGGGGGTCCTTGGGTGTCACACCTCGATTTTCTGAATCTTTTCAAATCATGTCATTGCGTGGCATAAAACCTTCTCAAAGCATGTAGAGACATTTTACATGTGATAATATCAACACATGCACCATATATGTGTGCAAAACCTAACCCGGCATACACTAGTGCAGCATATACACCGAATATGCATATGTGTATTAACCCTAATGACAACTTGCAAACATTGGAGTCCAACCCAGGTACCACCACATACACCCTATACATCAGACTTCATCTCGAATCCCTAACCCTAGCACTACTCCTTTTTCCCAATACCTTATTTTTGCTGCAGAAACCTTAATACCATGATTCAATGCATTTTGGCTTTTCCAAAAATTCCAAGGAAATTATGCAAATACTCTTGAACTATTCCTAACCAGAATATAAAATAATATTGATTGGCCAAATAAAAAAATACTCAAATACCCCTATAATTAACTTTAGGGCAGAAATTAGCATTGAACTACAACCCCATTAATCAGAGCTTGGAAAATTTTTCCAGAATTCCACAACACTCCCCCGCGTACCAGAAGTCCAAGTATGCAAAAATTTGACCCACTTCAATTCAAAAATCTTGATCGGCAACCATCGAACACCTTCGTGCAAATTTGTTCTTCGCATGAAATCATGAGCAAACCCCACAGGAAAGACCTCCAAAAATTCATGGGGCTTATCTCATCTTTCAGAAACCCACTACCATTGCCTCCTTGACCAAAGTTCCCTGAACAGCTAAACCAACCTAACCCTAAGCCATATCAATATTGGCATTTAAACTATTCGCTGTACTACCCTGCCCTGTTCGGTGCCTAATTTTGCTATGTCTTCGAACACGCCCCCAACCATTCCCTGGTGCAAGGGACATGTCCCAAGTGCACCCTGGCATGCCAGGACAGGCGATGCCGCTCGGGTACACGCACCAGACGCGCTCCAGCCTCAAACAAGTGTGCATCCACAGCACGAGGCCGCGCCAACCGTCGATTGGCTCACCACCCACTGCACCACTGTGTGCCATGGCGCCCCATGGAACCCTCCCCTAGCTCCACACCACCCCTATTCCCTTCCGCGTCGTCACTTCATTGAGCACAATCGGGTATAGCGGCCATCTCCTTACTCCCATGAAGCCCCGCCTATAAATGACTGCCCAAGCCCTCCTTCCTCATCACAACATCTTCCCTCGACCTCCGCGGACCCTAGAACCAAACCATTTAGCTGAAGCACCACTTCGTCTTTCCCCTTGGCTAGTCCTTCTACCCCCACTAATTTCGCAAAATCCATCCTTGCTAATCCTCCCGAGCCAACTTCCTTAGCTCTATCTGATTCCCCTCTCTATTCTGACCAGGACCATAGCTTCAATTTCCGAAGAAGACCATTGAACCGGAAAGCCCTCTTCCCATCAAAGTATTGCCGCCGGCCACCGGTACGACCCCGTCCCGATCGGCGAGGACACTCGGTTAGGCCACCGGTTACGCCCCTCGGGCTAACTCAAAGTAGTAAGTGGCCACCAACACGTGGGCCCGTGTCAGATCTAGTGGCCGTGCCCACCCAAGGTTCCATATCCTCTGTTGCAAAGTGTATTTCCATCGACTGAAGGCGTAAACCATTCTAAAAGCCCAGTGTTTCATTTAAATAAACCGCAGTCCACTGGTTCGACTGGTTTAATGGGTTCCATACCGGTTTTTGCGATTCCATTTCCGATTCCAGGCCTCTAAGAATATTTTGGAACTGTTGATTCAAAAGGGATTTTAAGATTTTGAATATATTTACCTTAAGATAGAGAAATAGTGTTAGGGTTAGTCTTGTTTTAACATATGCTATATATATGTTATTTTTAGAGCACCTAAAAGAAATCTTTGAATGCCTCCGAGTATTCTAGAAGGTCTGTAGCATTCAATAGGCTGGGAGGCCAGGTCATTCTAGGCTCGTTGCTAAAAAGCATGAACTTCATTTATTTGAAGAAACCTTCCTTTCGTATCATGTAGTAGTGTCTTGAAACCTCCTTTTCATTCTCTTTTAAACTGACGTCAAGAACTTGGAAATCTAATATTAACTTGAAATCTACCTACAACACAATCCAGACTTCGTCTTGATATAATCGTAAGTTTGAGGCCGAAGGTTGTTGTAGGAGCATGTTTTTTGAAAACCCTGATCCAATACCTTTAATACCAATGTACTTAGTACTTTGACATATTAGCATCGCTTTCCCATGAGCATTTCTTCCGATGTGTAGTTGACAAAGTGAGATAAGTGCGCTAGGAAGATCTGGAATCACCCCCATGTCAGGACCAGAACCAAGAACTGTCAGGCAAGCATTTCTCACCTTGACCATGTTGAAACCTATATGTGCTAAACTTAAGTATTTTGTTTTCAACTTGCATGCTATGTTCATACCAACAATATGTTGAGTTAAGGGTAGCTATGACCTATAGATGCATGGCCAAGGATCCGACATGATATGCTTTTTGTAGCCCTAGTATTAGACGCTGGACATTTTAGTTCCGGTAAGATACTAGACATATATGTTGTAAGCCAAGATTAGTCCCGCTCTAGAATAAAACTCCAAAACTTTTATGGGGTGGGGAATTTATTTTGGTTCGGAAAATAAAACCCTTGGGGTGACGTGAGCCGCCCAGGGCGGATGTTGAAAATATGTTTACCAAAAGTCCAAAATAAAAGCGAAGATGATTTCGATTCGGGTGAGAATGGTAAGAGGAGTTTTGGGATGTTGATGTAGCATGTGGGTACAAGGTGGTTAGGTGGTAATATGGAGTCTTGCTTGAATCAACCAAGTACCGAGCCTAAGTGCCACTAAACTAGGTTCACCCCATACGTCCACATGGCCTTTGTGGGAAGGACTTGGCTGATTATCTTGTCGATTGGCATCCCTAGAGGACCTGCAGGTGACTACGTAGGGATTCATTTGACACTAAGGTAAGTCCACTTCGGGTTGTGGGTCGGGAGTCACCGAGCACAAGCGGAGACTAGGTAGATCTTATCTAGTGGGTCCAGCTCTGGTGCAAAAATGGGTGAAAGGTTTCATTGTAATAACCCTGCCAATACATCACGTGAAGTGTGTTTGTAGCGCTCGGCAACAATGGGGACTTACATCTTGTGGGTAAAGGCGTATAACCTCTATAGAGTGTTAAAATCTATTCGAATAGCCGCGTCCTCGGTTATGGACACAAACT
This sequence comes from Stipa capillata, assembly GCA_019208055.1. Lineage (NCBI taxonomy): Eukaryota > Viridiplantae > Streptophyta > Magnoliopsida > Poales > Poaceae > Stipa > Stipa capillata. Next base: position 25,978 of record JAGXJF010005598.1, read on the forward strand.
GGCAAGGCCACACACTGGCTAGACTAAGTTTTGTTTGCAAAACCTAGGTAAGGGATTAAGGACGTGGGAATGATGTGTTCACAGAGTGCAATTTATGCTACAGCGGGTAGTAAGGAAATGCAGAAGAAAGGCCTAGTCCTACTACAAGGGGTAGTATGGATAGGTACCGGGGACCTTAGTTGGCGATAGGCGAAGCTATCGGGCTGAGATGAGAAAATGGGTAGTGGAAACTACCTCATGCGATGATATGATCATTTGAGTTACTTTCAATTTCAAAACTGCCTTAGAATCTACCATCCTTGTATTTAATTGAAAACTTACTTTTCCGCACAACATGTGACCTAGAATAGAGCTGCCTCCTTTGAATCAAACCTTGCATGAAATATAGCTGTATTACACTCCTGTGGGGACTTGCTTGCGAGTACATTCAATGTACTCACCTGGCTTGTTGATGTGGCCAGGCGAAGAGGAGTACCACTTTGATGACGATGATAGTGATTTTGAGGGCTAGGGCGTTACCCCAGTCAGTTGCCTGTGGTTGGCATATTGATGGGCAAACAATCACGTGTATCTTTCCGCTGCAATTTCTTTTAATTCGGCCAATAGGCCTGGTTTGTACCAATAAAGATCATAATGGCTATTTGTGTATCAGACTTGGTATTGTATGACTATGATATCAAGCAGCTTGTGTTTACTGGCTACTGATCATGGGACCAGTATAGGAAATGTAGAGGTTTATCCGGCTTAAAAACTGGGTACGCCACATCGGGTCCTTTATATAGTGGATGACATGTGTCGTAGAGGTCGTGGAATTATCTTTAACCTGTCATCCCTAAACATAGGGATCGACTTCCTAGTTTAAAGGCTTCCTTGCCCTTATTACTTAAGGACTCGTTATCCCCTAGATTCCTAGGCTGCTATATCAACGGCTTCGAATATCCAAGGTATTCGTATACTGATGCTACCCCATATACGATATTAATGTGTTAATCATCATCAAGATTCTTCCATAAATTGAGAGAATACAAATATACAAACCAATCCAAGGTCCTGATGTTGAAGATGAAGTACAAAGGAGCCTAATATATGGATGGTACTGGTGGAGATGGGAAACTATGGTGATGGCGGAGGCTCATTTTTTTGTTTCTCCTGAGGTAATTGATAAAATGCCCCACTTTAGTTGGAACTTTGCTCCAAAAGGACTACTTTCTTTGACCTATCCAAAATGACCCATTTTACTCATATAGCTTGATAGAATGCCCCATTTGCATTATTCTACAATTTCTAGGATATTACACACATTAAGAAGATGCAAAATGACCTCCTTCTCCATGTCACTTGACTTGGCTTTTCTCCCCTGCCCTGCCTCAGTCATCTCCTCCGAGTCGACAGCGAGACTCCGACCGGCGGCCTCTTTCGCCATTGTAGTTGGGAAGCTTATAGAGGAAGAGCTTGACTGTGATGAGGTTGGGATGCTTGTAGTGGCTGCCAGCTCAACACTTGGTAGAGGAGGATGTACAGGATGTAAACGCAAAGAAGAGGGATGGGGAAGATGACTTGCCGGCCTAGAAGGGAGGAACTCCACAGAAGAGGATATACAGGATCACGCCGAGCTCCTTGCTGATGGTGTAGATGGTTTGCAAGTCCTCCATCAGCTGGCCGAGCACGGGGCCGATGGGTGCCTGCGGCTTGTTGGGCACCAGCGCAAAGGATGGGGATGCACTGGCATTGATGGACGCCCCCATGCAGTGGGTGGAGGGGTCGGACGATGAGGTAGAGGTAGCAGGGGTGGGCTCCACATCCACTCGCTTGTCTGAGCGGTGTGAGCAAGGGCACAGAGGTAGGGAGGCCGCGATGTCTCATCATCCTCGGAGGGTCCACCGAAGGCCTCGGTGTGGTCTGCAACATCATCGTCGTCTACAGGATAGTTGCGGCCGCCGGGGACTGCCATCTCCAGGGTGTTTGGCACTGGTGGAAGCCTCACCGCCAGGCCACTGGAGGAGACGAGGAGGTGGCGGCGTGGCAGGTTAGTGGGGACTGATCTGGGAGGTGGGGCAGCGGGTGAGGAGGTCGGGGGAGAAACGGCGCACGTGGGTCAGATGAGGGCAGAGGCAGAGGGGGGGCCACAGGTGGAGCCTCGCTGGTGAGTCACTAGAGGAGACGCGGAGATGGTGGTGCGATGGGGTTGGACGGGGGCACGGTGAGGAGATGGCCACAGGGGTTTGCACGGTGAGGAGAGGGGCAAGGAGGTCATTTTGCATCTTCTTAATGTGTGTAATATCCCAGAAATAGTAGAATAATGCAAATGGGGCATTCTATCAAACTTTATGAGTAAAATGGGTCATTTTGGATAGGTCAAAGAAAGTAGTCCTTTGGAGGAACGTCCCAACTAAAGTGGGGCATTTTATCAATTACGTCATTTCTCCTTGGTTCCTCCTCTCTGTTTGCAAAACCTTCTGAATAAATAGAAAAGCCTTCATAAGGGGTCCACTCGTGAAAGGGTGGCAGCGACCGAGCCATAGGGGGTCCACGCAGCAGGCCAGGGTGGTAGGCCCTACCGCAAGGCTTGTGGGTGGCCCCACTGGCTGCCATCTTTTGCACAAAGTAATCTCCCTCAAAAAATTCCTAAAAATGCTGGATTTTCTGATTTTTAGGTGTTTTTCCTACATACACAAAAATAGAGAGAAAATTAGCAGTCTGACAGTTTATTAGATAATCTAGAAAATGAATTAAAGTACACAAAGAAAATAGTACAGAAAAACATCATTAAACTAAAAAAAAGGATACATTTCCAATGTATTAAGCTCCCCCAAGCTTAAACTTTTACTCGTCCTCGAGTAAGGCCTCCATAAGGAACTTAATTTTGATGATGGCTTTGAGTAAAGGTTACCATACTAGATTGGTATATCTTGATTTCTTTAATAAAGTAATACCTAAAAATCTTAGCAAAGAAATATTGCAAGCTATAGGCATTTGTCCAAAAGAATGATTATAAATCATTAAGTGTAAGATTGTCTTTAAAACTCAAATGTTAAGATCACAATAAGAATGAAAAGTAGATCCTCTATTAGTTTGTTTCCTATCAATACATAGAGGGAAATAGAATGTTTAAAGTAAATTAGAGAGTAATAGAATATCACAACAAAACTTTTGGTGCTCACCTACTAGAGGCAAGTTTTAAGGACCAAGCTTAATATACCAAACTGTAAATATTCCTAGAGTTTATCACTTTAAAAGAACAAGCAAGGTTTTATTAGGAGCATTGTTTGTTCCCATGTCGACCACAACAATACTTGAAGTCTCATATTCAGGTCACTAAAAATAATGTAGGGCTAGGAATGACACGATCAAAGGAAATAAGAAGTCTCTTGCAAATATAAAGTGATCCCAGGAACCTAATGATGTCCCAGTTATCAATATTGCAAGAGGATTAAATATTATGATATAAATGCACAAGTGAAACATATGACGAAAAGATAATGCTCTCTAATAATATAAGTGAAGCATGTGAGCAAAAGTGATTGCTCCCAAAATGATATAATTGCAGCACATAAAGCAAACGTAGGTGCTCTCTAAGAATACAAGGCATACAGAGAAAGAATAAGTGCTCTCAAATGATATACATAAAGATCATAGAGCAATGTAAGGAGGATATAAATAAAGCTCATGAGCTATGCTGCTGCTGTTAAGAAAAGAAATGCAATACATAGTTTTTGAAGAACATGGTACCTCCCTTCTACTTATTTTTCTATTTTTCTATTTTTATTTTTTCTTATCGACGATTGGTAAACCGCTGATCTTACGTAATACATGGAGAAAAGAATGTAGGGTAGGGATACCGAAAGCCAATATGAATCCATCCGTTGACAAGGGATTTATACAGGTTTGGTCCTCCGAGGAGATAATAGCCCTAGGTCCTATGAGTTTATATTAATCTCAAGACAAGGTACAAGGGGATTATGGCTAGCCTAGATAGTATCTATTACTAGTCGGAAGTGGATGTCGAGGTTGGTCTTCCCTTCTACTTGCACAGAAGTCTTCAGATTGGGATTCTGGCTATCCAAAGCTGAGCGTGTTGCTTGTTTCTATCGGAGCTTGCGGATTTATCTCTGCTCACCTTCTCCGTAGGGTCTCGGGGTCCTTTTATAGAGGATATACCATATCGTAACAGATATGGACTCGTCTCCAAGAAGGACTCCATCATCCTTAAACCTCGGGATTGACTTTCTTGTTTAAGGAGTCCCAAATACCTACGGGTGGTTTTCTTATTGACCTAGAGTCCTTCTCCGAGGTACATGCCATCCTAGGTAATCAGTGTACTCTTAGGTCTTTGTGTATTTGCATACGGATACTGTCGTCGTATACTGTAGAGTTGTACTACTCATCGTCACTTCTCTTTTTCTTTTTCTTCTTTTATTTTTTTTAAGTCCAATAACATGAGAGGAACCTTATAATGATAAGATTTTTACATCATAAAGGAAGCAATGTGCTAAGCAACTAGGCTATTTGTGCAGAAACAAAATATAATCAAGTCATACATAAATGATAAGTGCAATGGCAAGATACTCGAATGGCAAAGATGAAGTGCTACAAGAAGTAAGTACGGTGGACATAAAAGGCAAAACATAGAAGGATTTTTTTTGTCTCTTCCTTTTTTTGCACAGCATTTTCTATTTTAGTGGTCTTTATTGCCTCCTCCGTGTCATCTTTATTTTATTTATTTTATAGATAGAGAATGCAAACTATAAATGTGATAAATGGAAAACCGAGTACCGAAGAGGCTAGCAAGTAAGATAGAGTGAAATGACTGACTTAGATAACATACTTAATTAGTTATGGCATCAATTCAAAGTAGCATGTAACTCAATTTTATTATACTCAAGATTATTCTCCTTTAGTTAAAACCTGGTTCAAAATACACTCGGCGCCATTTCATTTCAATGTAACATCTATGCTCTCGTTTAAATTTTAGTGAAGCATGACACATTATTAGGCAAACACCACAAGTGAAAAAATAATCATCCTAAATCAAATTCTTAATAAATGAGTAGCAATACCAACGAGAGTCCTAATGGCTAATAATGATTGATGACAAGATGCACTAAGGTTGTCATAAATCTTTGCATAAGATAATTCAATTATGACAATAAAGAAGAAGCAAATACCTCAACCGTTATACCTCCTTTTAACTCATCGTCATCAAGAGACCCTTTGAGCAATGTTTCCCATATTCCCATTATAACTGAAATTAAGCAACTAGCATATATACTAAAATTGAATTTAACATTTTCATCAACACCATTTGTTAATCAAGCAAGAAAAAATAAAACAAAGATAGGTTTCCCTAACTGCATATTCTAATTTATTCAGAAATTAAAACTAAACTAAAAGTATTGGTTAAGCCAACCTAAAGCAAGAATATCAAGTTCTACAAAATTAAAGCAATGCATAATTGATAAAAAAATACTTGGTTACTTGGGGGAGAAGGAACTCCCCCAAGCTTAAATCTTTCAAGGACTTGAATACCTCATTTTCCTCTCAAATTTCTTTTCCTACAGAAGACTGCTTCTTGCATAGACAATATAAAGTGACTATCCTAAACATTGGAGAACAACTGAAACTCAATTAATGCTCTGAAAGTAAAAAAAAGAAGAAGCTAATTCTGTGTTGTAAAGGCATACCTCAAATAAAAAGAAAATACACAAATATTTCTAGAGTCCATAAAAGAATTAGAATAGATAGAAACATATAAAAATCTAAACACAGGCTATTTCAGCAAAATAGAGGCATAAAAAATAATTATTCAAGCATAAAAATACACAATAGAGCATCACAAAAAGTTGGAGGAGCTACGGAGCCACCACACGGGGATGTGGCAGGTTTTCGTGTCCAAGGGTGTTGCGGCAGCCTGTCTCGTGGGCATTATGGGTTCTTGTTGGCCGCCAAATTCTTAGGTGGACTCCCTACCTTCTCTAGATCACAAAAAATAATTTTTTGTAATTTTTTTGAACATTACTGGACAACAGTAAAATAACAAAGAGGTAGCAGGAGTAATTCAAACAATAGTTATGCAATCATAAGCAATAAAACTTGATACTAATTATTCAAAATAATAAACTGAGACTAATTTCTGTGTTGCTTCTCGAGAAGTGCTTTAGTCAAAGTCAATAGCTTGGCTTTGTTACATTTGAGGCGATTAACCTTTTTTTCTTTGAATATTGGAGCTAATGCCCAAGTCCCACAATCTTCACCTCAATTTCTTCCTTGCTAATCTTTTCTTTTCTTGGAAAATGCAGCAAAAAATTGTAAGGAGGGAGATTGAATTTAATGGAGGCCATTATGTTGACCAAGGCACCCACTATTTAAAAAAAGGTCTTCCCAAAGTATTTGGTGTGACATTATCTTCAATAACATTAATAACAACAAAATCAATTAGAATAAGACATTCTTTAATATCAATAACAATGTTCTCTACCACACCAACCGCTGTTTTAATAGAGGAATCCATTATTTGGAGTTTTAAGGAATAATCTTACCCAACTTCAATTCAATTTATCATAAAGAGATTTAGGTATGGTAGAGACACTAGCACCAAGATCACATAAAGTATCAAACTTAATAATAGGTTAAAAATATCATCCAACTTGAGAGGTAGCATTTCATCTCTATGCATTTATTCATTTCTAAGATAAAGCACTTTCATAGCTACTTTAGTAATAAAATCTTCATCAATTGGATCTTTAATAGTAGTATGAGAAGAACTAGCATGTATGATCTTAATTAATTCATCAATGGAGAAAGCATTGGCAGTATCATTAGCATTTTTATCATTCATAGCATCACAAGGAGATTCATTAATAGGCATGGAATTTTTACTAGCATTTTTACTAGCATTGGCATCATTATGAGCAATTGTAGGAAAATCATCAACCAAAGTAATATTATTGATAGCAATAATGGGAGCATCATAATTAATCTCAACAAGGCGAATCATTTTAACACTTTCTATAGGATTATGATTGTGCTTTCCGAAAATATATTAATAAGAAGTTGTTGACTATCCGCTACTTTGGCTATGGAACACTCTATGTTCTTGGTTATTCCTCCTAAAGCATTCACACCCATAGTAATAGAACCAAACTTTTGAGTCAACTCATTCAAACAATTGCTATGTTCACCTATTTTCTCATTGAAAATTTTATTATTCTTTTTTTGCTTGGCCATAAATTGATTAAGCACAAGTTCTAGTTCATGAGAGAAAGCATTATGAGAACCATAATTTATATCCTCACTATTACCACCATAATTATTGGATATGGCCTAATGTTTTGCCACTATAATTATTTCTTCAACCATTTGGATTAAAATTTGTTCTAGCAACAAAACTAACATCCATACTAGTTTTGTTCTCCTCAAGAATAGCATTAATAGGAAGCAAGCAAAGCAATAATTTTATCCATCTTAGCATGTATATCACTTTCCTCTACAATCATGTTTACCTTCTTGGAAGATGTTGTAGGAGCAAGATTATTGTGCCATTGGGCATGGTTCTTGGACATCTGATTAGCAAATCTTTAGCTCGAGCCATACTCTTGTTCATGAAGGTACCACCTAAGGCTAAATCAAAAACACGTCTAGACATAAAATTTAATCCACTATAAAACATATGGAAGACGAACCATTCAGCAACTCCATGATTAGGACAATTCCTCAACATATCCTTCAAACATTCCCAAGAAATAGGTAAATTTTCATCATTACCTTGTTTGGAAGTCATGCTAGCATTTCTCATTTGCACAATTTTAGCAGGAGGATAATATTTATCAATGAAAGCAATTTTAGCTCTTGCCCACAAATCAATACTACCCGTCGGTAAAGACATAAGTCATTCTTTAGCTTTACCTCTAAGTGAAAGTGGGAACAAAGTCAATCTAACGGTGTCAAAATTAACTCAATTTTTTACATAATACAAACTCCATTGAAATAATTCAAATATTGGGAAGAATCTTCCGTAGGGGCACCACAAAATTGATTATCAGTAACCAAATTCAACAAAGAAGGTTTAATATCAAACACTTAACATTAATAATACGGGTAGTAATAAGTCCTCTAATAAATTCATCATTAGGAACACTAGGAAAAGCACCCAACCTAGTATTTTCGTCAACCATTCCAACAAAATTAAAACTAAGCAAGTAGCAAACGAGAAATAAAACTAACTAAGCAAGAAATTAAAAGAAACAAGAAAACTAAATAGCAATGCAAATAAAATAAAAGGTAAGCAAATAACTATAAAGAAACTTTGTTATATCAAATTCGAGAGTGAAACCATTATTGCCTCCCCGGCAATGACACCAAGAAATTAGCTTGATTGCCTACAAGTGCACAAGATAAATTATAGTGACAAACCCACAGAGAGGCATCGAAAGGAGCACTTGATCCAAATCTGAAACCACACTAAAGACTAGTAAAAGTAAAGATTGAGCTGCACAACTACCATTCTCAAATAATTGTGAATCTCAGGGATACAATAGATAATTAAAATATGCAATTACTTGAGCTCAAAAACTAAAACCTTTTCGTAATAAATAAAAATAGAAAAATAATAAATGTTAAAAGTGTTAGGAAAAGTGTTTTAATGGCTAAAATTAGGTGTGAGGCCCATAGGTTCACTAATAGCAATTCTCAAGCATATAATAGGGTTTATGCACCATAAAAGTACTAACTACGAATTTGTAGGAAGTAATTGGTATGCTAATATTACTAGCAATAGATAGCAGCAAAACTATACTTTGTCCAAAACCAATTTAAGGCTAATATTAAGGCCTAAGCCAGAAAAATACTAATAATTTCGCTAATGAAATATGAACGAGGGCCACACAGTTGGCTGTTCTACCCATCCCCTGTGCTTACCAACAAACACATCGCTAAGTGCCTTGCTTGAGGCCAACTCAAGACACACAATAAAATATAACTATTAAAACATAGCACGCAATAGATTAATCTCAAACAAATAATTTATTATGCCAAAGATGGATGGCCATCACAATGATCATGAGAATGCTATATAGTTACTACTACGCACCTACATTTTGTAAGGTAAGAGAGTCAAACTTTCAATTAAGAGACTATGGTCTCATGTCTCACAGGCTGCTGGAGTCCTCGATGGACTCCTTTTTTTGTCGTCTTCGCAGTTCCAACCAAGAACATGGAGTGACACTGCCACACTTTCTTACACTCTGCAGAGGTGTGCAACTGTACCCATAAACGATCATAGTCATGTGATCGAGCAGGTTCGTTCACACTCCCATGGTCATAGTCATTTCACCATCCACTCGGCCATCCCACGTCATACTCCTGCACTACAGGCTAGAACTACCGGTCTCACGCATATACTCTGGCACATAGCGTACCGTGGATAACACCAATGGCTAACACCACCTCCCTAGTAGTTAATACTCTGGCATATAACTACTGAGGCCTTGCCTTCCCAGGGGAGTATGACCTAGGACAAAGGTACTTTAGCTCAGCACCACCCATACAGGGTACGTGGTAAGCGCGATCGCTATGGCGCTTAAGCACAATTGATCATTGGTTACTTTAACCTTATATGAAAACCCCTGTGATCTACCTTCCAATGTGCCTTCAGTACCTTTCTAGGGATTCAGCACCCACCATGATTACGCTAAAAAATCGGCGATCAAAGATTTTCAGTTGATTCACTCTAGAAAATAAGGTTTTCATTTTATGCATGTTATACACAAGAAGGAAAATGTTGTAAAACGTTCTCAACAAATATGAACAAGAAACTGGACTTTCCTGGTAATGGATAGGTAATGGAGTTCGATGGGTTGGCTTGTGGAACTTCGGCTTCTAGTAAGAAAGCTGTAAAGTTCGACAAGGACTACTTCCAGAAAAATTCTAATATGAATGTAGATGTCATGATCATGCATGCATGGGAAATGTATCCTAATTTGTAATAGTGGATATACAAAATGCTCTTAAATATTTCATGAACGATTCATAATTATTTAACTGAATAAGCAAGCTTTTCAATATTTTTAATTCTTTATCAAATACTTGTCACGGACCCGGGAATTACATATGATTAGGAGAACGAATGGTTGCCAAGGGCCGAGGGACCAGTCGACCTGGTGGCACGGTACCTGCGCCGTACTCACCGAGGCGGAGTGGTCTGACACCTGACCAACGCAGGCCGGCCGGAAGCGACTAAACTTCCCAGAACCACATACAATTCCCTGATCCGGTGAAGGTTTAGAGTCGTTCCCGAATTCTACTACGCAAAGCAAGATCGGAGGAGCCCGGCGATTCCACCCACACCCTAACCTAGCTCGGAAGCTAGTGGGTCGCTCGAAAGCCCGGTAGAACACACCCACACCCTGCCTGGCCGGCAAAGCATCTTAGCCAGCGGGTAACTCAACTGATTCCTGCTCGACTTAGTAAAAAGAGGAACGGCTTTAACCCTTCACGGCATACCCATATACTTCATATCATCCACGCATTGCATATGGGCAGCCTCGATAACAACTTGTGTATCACAGTAAAGCACTAAAGAGAGGGATTAACAGATAATTATAACACGTCCCATACTCGGGCAGTACTGATCTTACATACCACTTGACCTAAGGTCAATAAACATCAAAAGAGCCACAATGGCAGCAGCGGAAACATAAGGTAGAACACCCGAGATGGTGGGGGACCACTTCAAACAGCCCACAACAATCCCCAGGAGGTCGAAGCCGAAAGAGGTAAACCGAAGCAGTGAAAAGTCAATTCTAGGAATGCTCCACAAACCTGCCTAGGATAAACCTAGGTGAGTACAACCACCGTACTCGCAAGACATTGCTCATCAATTAGTTAAACATGGTATTAACCCTGTTTGACTTATCAAGTTCAAGTTACGTACTAGAGATGAAATGAACGTAAACTACACCATTTAATCTCATATTGTAGCAAGAGCATAGCAATGATAAACACATGACGATAAAAGTAACTTACGAGCATTCACACAAATATAACAATACGAACGTCATCATTTCCAATTTATTTGGGTAGCCCACACCCATTTAAAAATCTCAATCTTTCTCACGGCAACACATGCCTCAAACTCCAATGCATGGCAACACATGCCTTTTAAACTCAACCTCATGGCAACACATGCTTCACCGTCACCAACGAGCCGACAACCTCGAATATAAAGAGTGCAACCCTGGTGGAGTTCACACTACTCCCCCCAGTCTCTGAGACTTACCTCAACTATATCGTAGTTTCGTTTCGTTGGTGACCTACGCGTTTTCCCTCGGGTCCTCACCGCTGACTCAGTCACCTCGGGTATAAGGAGTGCAACCCTGCTGGAGGTTGTGAGGCTCCACGCAGTCTCTGAGACTTATCCCCAATATACCGTAGTGCTGGCCTCGGTAACACCCTCGGTTCTCATCTTCACCGCCGACTCAACCACCTTGGGCATAAGGAGTGCAACCCTGGTGGAGTTCACAAGGCTCCCACCAGTCTCTGAGACTTATCCCCATTATACCGTAGTGTTGGCCTCGGTACACCTTTGGTTCTCATCGACGTGTGGTAAGGGTAGTGTATGTGGGAGTCACCTCAGACTGGGGCGCACAAACACAATCTCAATAATCTCATTAGCCACCAGTTTTATCCCACATACATGTCCCCTCGGCGCTCACATCTCACTTTATTAGGTTCAAGTTAAAAGGGCATCAGGTTAAAGTATCAGCCTTAGCTACTTCATAATAACAAGACCTACACATACTAACGAAGCATCCAGCACAGATCAAGCAAACATTCACACAAGCATCAAGTCAATCCAATTAAGTATGCCAAACAAGATTAACACACAATGTAATGATTAAGCAACAAGCAATGGAGCTTGCCTCGTTGCTCGGGGAAGTACGGGGGAGCATGCGGGAGAACTCCAGAATACTCGAAACACCGGTAAGAAGCAAGAGACCTCTAAAAAGGGAAAAGCAAGCCTAAGAATCTAATTTGAAAATGACGAAGATGCATGGATGCAATTGACATGGATGCAACTACGGTGGATTAAAATTAAATGAAGTATCCAATTACATAAGCAGGTCTATATTCATTCCAAATGGTTTAGTTTTGGTTGTGTTATAACTTTAATCATGGATGAACCTAAAATGTGGAGGCATGCATGGGATACGATATGCAACGAAGGAGAAAGGTTTTAACTTTATAATTAGGGTTAGGGCTCAGTTGATCGATTCGTTGTCGTAGGTGAGAACATGGGATCGCGATTGTTTTCTGGCCGTTAGGCGAATTGTGATATTAACATTTTAGGTTTGACTGTTAAGCTAGATTCTCTAGGATATATCTTTTTTTTGTGTTTTTCTCAGTAAAGAAAAGAATTTAACTAATTTCACAATTAGCTGGGTGGTTGGGGTTAGCGGATGACAAGTGGTTCCGTGTTGACCTAAGTTTGATTTAGTCAACATTGATCAGTTCATAGACCATTGGGTCCACAAGTCCTACTCCTAATTGTTATAACCTTAATGTCAAAGTTATCTGGTTCCTCATGTTATGAAAATAAGTGGACAACAATGCTTTACCTATTGGTACATACGTTGTGTCCCAACAGTCGATCGTAAGCTAGTTGTTGGTTTCACCCGCACTTTTAGTTCATAGATCAGCTAGGCATGCTAAACCTGGGTTGCTAATTATAGTTAACACAATAGTTCTTTCATCAACAATCCCACTGTTATTGTTATTAACTTATCGATAAGTATTGATGAAATGCTAAACCAATCCATTTTATTTATTAATCAAGTCTGGGCAGGGATTAATTCTAAGCTGACGTTATTAAAGCATCTGAACAGCATTAGGGCAACCGTAATAGATTTAAACTGTCTGAACCGAGTTAGAAATGCCATGTTCATAAATCAAATTAGCGGACCGATCGTTGAGTTTATTAATTCAGTGAACCGACACCATGATCCCACTAGAGTGTTTATTTAAGGGGCAATCATTGGCTAGGGAATCTTTGTACTTGAATTATGTTGGTCATTACTTACTTAGGACTAGTGAGTAGCTAATTATGTGACAACTACGTATGAACTATGTCAACAATGATTAGCTCGGCTTGGCATCAATTAGCAGGAGCAGTTGAGCATGGTAGTTCCGGTTATCAATGCAACTAATTTGCTATCCAGATATTAGCTAATTAGCTCGGCTTTACTCACGCTGGAAGAAAAATATCAGTTAAGCAAACTATATCATCAAATTAATCTTAGGGGAATATAATTGTGATCATCAGGGCAGTGGGGCAGTAGTGCTAGGCAGTGATTTCCTAGTTCATAACCGAAGTATTATTGCATTAGTTACTAAACACTTTAATTACTCAAAACCTGCGTCAATCAGATACATATGTAATGGGTGAATTAGTTGTGTCACTAAGGGGTATCCTACACTAATTGGTTCAGGTTTAGCATATATCAACCGAGCATGTTCTCCAACTAGTGTTCAGAAACTCAACTCTCAGCCCCGAAAATCAGATTACCAGTAACAGTATTTCACCCATAACTTTTGATCAACAAATCCAATGTGAGCAAACTCAGTGGCATTGGAAAGCTATCAACGATACCTATCTTCCATCTTTTGGGGGTGACACCAGATTCCCAACAGTTTAATCCCAGAATTAGAACGAAACTCGACAGATCTCAACCCTGGGAGAACACTCATAGCTGCAGCAGTATTTTGGCCATAACTTTTAGAGTACAACTCCGATTGGAGCAATTCCGGTGGCATTGGAAAGCTGAGCATGAAACCCACAACTTCTTCCATTGGACCAACTCAGAATTCTGCACGGTTTGGTAGCAGTTTTCAGATTAAACTCGCTGACCTAGTTTCAAACATGCAACTAATCCCCAATCTGAAAATTTCGAAATTTCTTCAATTCACACTCATCTAGGAACTAATTGGGGCATACCTTAACAGCTTGAACTTCAATTTGAGATGAGCCCGACAAGAACCACGAAATCCTCTCTCTTTTCTTCTCTTCTCTAATCTCTTCTTCTTTCTCTCTTTCTCTTGGCTGCTCATGGCTGCTCATCAGCATGCAGCAATGGGGGAGCAGGGACGTGGTGGCGCGGTGGAGAGGTGGAGAGGTCTTGCATGCAAGTGTTTTTTTGGATGGATGGGAGGATTAGGAGATGGGGAATCCAATGGTACAACATGCATGAACAGATTCTTGATTTTTGGTGGGATCTTGGAGGGAAGAAGAAGGCATGGTGGCTGGTTTTGCTCTTTGTGTTGAGAGAAATAGAAATGGCAGGAGGAGGAAGAAGATGGGCTGCTGGTGTGCTGCGTGGAGGAGATGAGAAAAGAGGGGGGCATTTGCAGGTGGGTCCCACGGGTAGGTATTTCTTCTTTTATTTTATTTTTGAATCTATTGTCAATTTGGAACTAAGGCTGAATAGCCTAAATTCAATTTTGCTGGTATAGATATGCAAATGGCTACAGGACACCAATATAACTTAGTGGTATTCTTCAAATTTTATGAAGTTGATTTTCCGAACTTTGAGCTGTCCAAAATCATATTATTTTGGTATGGTCTAAACTAGAAGTTGAACTTCTAGTAACATAAATAGTTTTCAGAAATTTATGTTCGATCTTACCCGATAAGGAAATCTCGAATATGAAATCTTACAGAATTTGGATAAGAGAAAATCCATGAACTTTATACTTCCTTATTTCTGTCTGAAAAGAGATGCTAGAGAAATTCTTATTAACTTATTCATATAAACTCTGATGATCCTGAAACTTTGAGTTCATGAAAATTATCAAAGTGAGTGTCTGGCAGGGTTGGGGTCAAAAAGCTTTATTTAAATTGATTCTTATGGGTTTGCAGTTTTAATTCATGTCTTAAATCTAGGATCTTTTAATCGGGTCGTTTTCTACCGACCTAAATGCATGCATGGAAAAGAAGAACTCCAATTAATTCACGATGATCTTCACTGATCTCGTGTCTTAAGATTTAGGTCATTACAATACTTGTTAATACGTTTTTTATTCTAACTTAAGGTTAATGTCATTATGCAACATTAATTAGTTAACTTTTTGTTACACCCAGTTTTTCTAAAACCTAAAAGGTAGGGCCTACAAAAACTTTTTGCGTAATAATGCCTGCTTAAGTGAACCTAATTAAAAATTGGTTTCAAAACATGAAGTTGGTACAACTCCAAACTTCTATCTCGTACCCTCTCGGCATCCTCACCATCCTGATACGATAATCGTCCGTTCCCATCACTCCTCAACACTTGTTCTGTTGAGCTCCTAGTTCTTTCTTTCTCTTGGCAAGAGACCCTAACCCCTCTCTTGTTGACCATCAAACAACTTCATTCCATCTCCTTTGTTTCCCTAGAGACAGAATCCTGCTCTCCATCTGACCCTAACCCGTGGAACCCTAAATTGTCGAAACCCTAATCCTCGGCACTCCCCGTTTGCTTCTGCCACCAACCCTATGCATATATGCGACTATACTGGTTGAAAATCTCGAACCCTAACCCACTAGGACCTCCTATGTTTATTCTAACTCCACCGCAATCCTATATATGCTTGAATTTCCAATGTATGTGGGCACATACGCTCTGAACCTTAGTTCGCTTCTTCGAGCAATTGTGCAATCCAAAACCTAGCTCCCTCTCGGTTTCTTTTTGCACCGGATGAAACCTTATGGGCCAGACATATATTCTTCCATTCCCCGTATCCGTGCATATATGGGAACACGCACCGTATATGCTAAAAACCCTTATTTTGCCATTCCTTGGTCCATACCATCTCCAAAATTTCCATAAATTTCCACAAAAGCTCCTGATGATAATACCCTTCCATTATAAAGTGATATTTGAATTTCTAGTTCTAATATTTTAAACAATTTTAAAATCTCGATCAAATCTCGATCTGAGCTATTTACGAAATTTGGAAGAAAATTCTATGCTTCGAGCTTCTTAATATGCCCCATAAATCTCGGGAAGTGTCCTTCAATGTGTATAGCTCAAATCCATGCTCACCCACCCATTCTCCTTCCAAATTTTTTAAATAAACTCAAATTTGAGTCCTACCCTTTTTTGAGCATCACTCAATTGCATCTATGCAAACATCAGAAAGTTTTCATAACATTTTTTATGAGCCATTTTTGGCGTAAAGTAGTATACCTCCTATGCAATTCTTGCCCTCAAAATTTTAATCATATCCAAGAACTCATCTATTGACCTTCTACCCTATTCGCTAGCTTCACACCAAATCTACCAACCGACTAGTCTATTCCTCTCTTTCATGGGACCTGGTTTCCTCATTGGCAGCTTGCTCACTCCTTCATACCTACCTTCACCTCCCTCTTTACTCTCTGCCACTATTCTCCTTGCCAACACACGAATGGTGCCTAACCTCCATTATGCTCCTACAGTAGCCAGAGCTAGTTCCATTGTAAAATCACGCTGAGCTACCCCATTTCCTTCCCTGAGCTCCTTTTATTCTCTCCTCCCTTCTCTTCTACCCGAGAGCCTCTCTCCGTTCTACCTTTCCAAAGCTGAGCTCTCAGATCCTCAACCCAAGCTCCTCCTCCCTCAATTCCCTGGTCTTAAGGCTAAGCTCCTTGCTCCAAGCTCCCATCTCCATTCCCTAACTCCCTTCCTTCTCTCCTATTTCTTCTCCTGCCATCATGCGCCTAAGCTGCTCCATCTGCTGTCTTCTCTAAGCAACCTGATCTAGTGCTTGCCTTTGATGGTCACTAGTTTTATTTACTGCATGTGCAAGAACTTTGTTATGCCTCTTCTCGGATGGCATAGTCTGATGGGTGATGTTCCTAATAAAATGAATTGCTTTCCCCTATCAAGAACCCTAATCCCTTTTGATAAGAACATGATACTGCTCTGGTCTGGGCTGCCCCATGTATATGCCTTATCTAATCTTTGTCATTTACCTCTCTCTGCTTTCTATATGTATGTATATATCTATATCAGTCTATAACTGAAAGAACAAATACTGCACTTGATTTTTAGTCCATTTCTGTGATGGTTGAATAAAGACCTACCTTACTCGCTGGACAAGGGCAAGTCTGAGCCTCCTAAGCTTTATTGGCCTGCTCCCAGACTTGTTGATGGTCGGTTTCCTTCCCCTCCTCAGCTAGTCCTCCTGATCTCCTCTCCCTTGCTACCCCTGGTGGTCTTGGCCTTTGTCTTCCTAAGAAGTCACGATGGCTTGTTTGAGTGGTTTCTTGTGAAGGATGCTGGTGTTGTGAGAAGAATGGTGATATGATGGTGAATATGGTGGAAATGGTAGCTTGCTACTACTACTACTGTGCTGCCTAATTATTCGGTTGCCTTGCCCCTATTCCTACAGGGCTTCTCTAGAGCTCTCCGGTCGTAAAACTTTTGCCACCTCGTGCTTGCTTTGCCATGCAGCTGCTTGGTTGCCTGATTTGCCTTACATGCTAAGCTATCCTTGATCAAAAGTTGTGGCTACTGGATAACCTTCGATGGATGATGCCTTATCTCAATTTTCTTGGCTTTTAAAACCTTTTCCAAAATAAAAACATATTGGAGGCAGATTAGTATATGTAAAAAATAAAATAATTTTATCTTCTACCCCTCTTCTCTCTACTTACAAATATACTAGATTGGTTCTAAGGGTTAACCATGTGGCCCTTTGGACACTTTTCAAAAAAGAAAATGTTTTCTAAACCTATTTTTGAAAATAAATATATATGGGTTCCATTTTAGGTATTCTCTTGTCCTCGCAATTAATTTTGTAGGTTTAGGCAAAAATTTGCTGGTGGAACCGTATTTATTTTAAAAACATTTTTTCAAAACTTGATGTCTCCTATAGCAATTTGTGAGATCCTAACGGTCCTGAGTGCATATACTTAGCATCCTTGGATACCGCAAACATTTCCGAAGGCTGCCTCCGTCGATACTCGGTGTTCTATGGCTCGACATTTGAAGATTAAGTCTAGACACCAATGTATAGGTAGATGTTTATCTAATGTAATTTTCCTTTCTTCTCTATTTGTTATTGTACAGACAATTGTAATTTTAATACTTGTACTCTTTTCTTTTGTATTTATGTTCATATATTATATATGTTGTAATATATTTTTCCATTGAATGAAATTCAGTTTCAGTTGTATACAAGTGTATGTATGAACAATTTCAATGAATGACATGGTGATGTGTAAGAGATGAATGTGTAACACAATTCCCCCCGTCTAGTCTAGTCAGCACACGACTCGACTGAAATCAACCAACTTAGCAACGTGAGTTGAGTCCACCTCCGTCCCATGTTTTCTCTAACTAGACCTAAAAACTAGAGTTCTCACATGGAAATATTACGAAAATACATTATTAAACTTAGAAAACATGATACATTTTCAAAAATGAAGTGGTTGTTCTTTTTTCTATGCAACTTAGTGAAGCAATACCCGTCCTGATATTGCATTTGTTGTTTAGCAAGTTTGTCTATTTATGCATGCACGACGAGAGCCACAACTTAATAAGATCAAGAGAATACTTTGGTAGCTCAAGGGTATGTTGGATCTCGGTTTACGGTTATATGTGGCCTCCTCTCATAGATTGGTCACCTACTCGGATGCTGACTGAGCTGGTTGCCTGAATACACAATGTTCTACACCCGAACATTGTCTCTTTCGTGGTGGCAATCTAGTCTCTTGGTCCCCCAAGCGCTAGACAATTGTCTATCATTCCAGTGTCAAAGCAAACTACATGGTTGTTGCCAACTCTGTTGTAGACTCATGCTGGGTTTGTCGGCTACTCCAAGAGCTCCATCGACCCATTCAAACTGCGACAAATGTCTATTTTGACAATGTTAGTGTCATTTATTTATCAGCCAATCCGGTTCAACATCGACACATAAAGCGCATCAAAATTGACATTCACTTCATTCGTGACATAGTCACCATCCAAGATGTGCGGGTTCTCCATGTGCCATCCTCATCTCAGTATGCAGATATCTTCACCAAAGGATTGCCATCGTTATTGTTTTCTAAGTTTCAGTCCAGTTTGAACGTTTTGACTCTGTCTCATGATTCAGACTGCAGGGGAGTGTTAGAGAGAGACTCTCTAAGAGAGTCCGAGTCCGGCTCTAGGACACATGCGTTTTGCATGCGTGTGCCTCGAGTCCAAGTCCAACTAGCACTACAACAAAACTAGTAGATAGCCACGGTTTGAACGAGACGGGTCACCCTTCCTATCACGTAGATGCGAGTATATGAGACGGCTCGGTGAGCCGTCTTTACAGTTTCAATGATACATGTTGATCTAATGAAGTTTGAGTTCACATGCTCAAATTTAAACGTGAGTTTCATCGTGCTAGAGACATTTGAGAGGCACGGTACAAAGCCCGCCTCTACGAATTCGTCCTGGCCTTGATCGTCTAGACGTTTGTCGATGATTGTATGAAGTTTTTATTCTTTCTATTTTTTTGCTAATTTACTTGTGTCATGCACCGCATCTGGAAACAAATGTTATTGTTTTATTTTTGCTAATGAACAAGCTCTAGAACATTAGCACATGAAATTGCATACTATAGCTCTAGAACATTGGAACATTGGAAGGTTAGCACTGGAACCAGTGCATAGATCAATAGAAATTTGGTAGGAGGATCTTTAACATATCCATACGTGTTTTAGCAGACCACTCTTCGCATTGTTTGATCCATGCCTCAACCGACTCCTTGGCGCCAGCCTCAAATTTGATGTCGGGCTCTGGTTGCGAATCTGGGACAACGTCTATGTCTGGTTGTGAATCTGGCACAAAGTTCATGTCGTTTGAGCCAGGCACAAAGCTGAAGTCGAGGGAGTCCGGCATGAATAGGTCGATGTCAAAGGAGTCCAAGAATATGGTCGCCGCGCTCGTTGTGGACGGGCTCTCCATGGCAGCATTCACCGTCGCCGACCTCGCCCTCGCCCTCGATGCCCTCCCCTCCATTGCACTGGCCGTGGCCACGCTTGCCATGGTCGGGCTTGCGCTCGTCGTTGCTGAGCTCGTAGTCGTCGCACTCGTAGTCACCACACTAGTAGTTGCCGCGCTCACCGTCAGTGTGCTCGCCATGGTCGGGCTTGCCATTGTCGCGCACACCCTCGCCACGCTTGCCATGGCTGGGCTCGCTGTCACCAAGCTACTACAGCTGCCCGCTTGCCTTCCGTCTCTCGGGAGACAACAAGGCGTTTCCTGTAGATATTTCTCTTTGGTTGGTGATGTACGTTTTGGTTATTGGGACAGTTACGATCTACAAGCTTTATCACAAGCAAACAAACTATAGCTCCTGGTATTGCCTTCTCCCCGATTCTCTCGCTGCAAAATACTATCATTATTTCAACCTCCATCTAGTGCAGATTTGCCCATCATCCTCCTATATCTCCTAACTGCTCATACGTGCACCAAGCCACCAGTTCCACCACTGTGCTGTCATCACCCCTCCAGATTCCACCTTGAAGATATCTCCTCCTCTACTTTGTAGGTTAAGAACTCCCCTTTCATTGCATTCATATTTTCTTGTGATAACATGCTAATCTAGGTGCACAATTGTTTGATCTTTGTTCTGCTATGCATCTGCATACCAAGTGTTTGAGTTTTGTTCTGTTAGTGCACACCAAGTGTTCGATCATTGTTCTATGTGCTAGAGTCTCATCTAGGTTGCACTAACTAAACCATTAATAAAATCTAAGCTCTTGGTTGAGTCCAAAGAAGAGGAAAAGCTGACATGAGTGATTATCATGTAGAAAGCTCTTATTGGCTTCCATTAGTGTGGCGTACCCGGTTTTGAGGCTGGATAAATCCTTGTGTTTACTGTATCGGTCCCTGGATTAGTAGCCGATACACACAAGCACTTGATAGCATAAACATGCAATACATCGTTCATTACACACTTAGCTATAATTGGTCTTTACTTAGTACAAGCCAGGCCTATTGGCCAAATTTAAAATAGCAGCGGAAATAAACACGCGGTAGGTGACCCATCAATATGCCGAACCACAGGCAACTGACTGGGGGAGAAACCCTACGCCTCGAAATCACTGTCGCTTTCTCCAGACTGGTACTCCTTCTCATCATCTGGCCACATAACAAGCCAGGTGAGTACATTGAATGTACACACAAGCACTCCGCCAGGGAGTTTATCATGGATATGAGCATGCAAGGGAATTATCAAGCAATTGGCTCTATCCTAGGTTTCAAATTTTGCGGGAAAGTAAGTGTCGACGATCGGTGAATCAGCGATCTTACGGTATTCGTGGAATGATGATTACTGGGGGGTAGGGACCTCTAGGGCCCAAGTGCCAGGAGCTCTGACAGCAGGGGACAGCCGTTTTTATACAGGTTCGGGCCTCACTCAGGATAATAGCCCTACGTCCTGTTGCTATATATTGATGAAGAACACGCTTTACAATGGGGGTGTATGTTAGTGGCTACCCTAGGACTAATCGTAGACTAACCTAACTAAACCGCCGGGCTCGACTCCTTCGAGGCAGCGGGTCTTCTAGGGCTTCGCCTCCTGAGATCCTATGTTGCTTGTGCTGCGACTAGAAAGACCTGTTGGACCTGTCGTCCCCTATGGGATTGCTGATCCTTATATAGGGGGTTCCCAGGGTCGTACTGGGCATGGACTTACGCCCGAGTAGGACTCTGGCCTCCTTAAACGTCGGGATTGACTTCCTAGTTTAAGGGGGAGTCTTCCCTTCCTAAGAGGGGTTACCTTGTCTTCCCGGGATCCTTATCGGGTACGCGGTACCTTCCTAAAGTCCCGGGATTCAGTATACGGATACCCCTAATACACGGGATACCATACTGTTCATCATCAAGCCCCCCATCAATACGTGAAGTGAGGTCATGATGGTTTTGTTGGAAATCTGCCCTTATCGGGGAGGAAACTCCGAGTAGGCGATCCGAGTAGGCCTTGTCGGCGACTTCCCCGAGTAGGCTCAATCCCTACCGAGTAGTCGTGAAAGCCTTATCGGAATAATCCTTGGAAAACCCAGAATACTTTCTGATTCGATCTGATCCGTCGATCACGGACACGCGTCCGCCTGACATATTTTTAGGAAACCGAACCATCGTGGCGGAAATTTCACGTGGTGATGAAGAATCTTTTTCTCTCTTCGCGCTATTGTGCCGCTAACGTGTGCTAACCTACGGCGCGCTCGTTTGGGTCGTGGGTTGCCAGACCCTCTTTTTCCCGCGACGTGCCCTGTAGGCGAAAAAAGCAACTGTCTGCATTAAATGCGATGGAACTGATCGTGCCGTAAACCGTGCTCGGTTCCGGCGAACGTTCAAATCTTTAGGAGTCCAAGAATTGGGGTTTTGCCCACATTGCTCTCCTGCCTCCTAGCCTTCTTGCCCCCTTCATCTTCTTCTTTGCGCCCTTGCAAACTTTCGCTTCCACGCTCTCTCGATCGATCGACGAGAATGGGCAAGAAAGGCGCTGCGAAGAAGTCTCCCGAGCCCGCAAAGGAGTCGGGGAAAGCTTCGGGGGAACCGACCACCGCCATTCCTGAGTTCGAGGTCTCGGTGATGGATTCCTCCGCCCTGGAGAAGCTCGTGACGGATGAGGTGATTCTCCCGGAGGTGTTCGTGCCTTTCCGGGAGGCCACGAAGGAGACGGTCCCCAGCCCCGACGCGGACTGGATCGTCGTCTTCGCGGACTTCTTCAGGTGTGGATTTCAATTCCCACCTTCGTCTTTCTTCCTCCTCGCGCTTTAGTTCTACAGGATCGAGTTGATTCATCTCAACCCGAACTCGGTCCTGATGCTGGCGGTCTTCGCGCATTTATGCGAAGCTTACTCAGCATTAGGCCGAGCCTGGAGCTCTGGAGGTACTTCTACAACATCCACCGTATGAAGGGCAGCGGCGCAGGAGTCGTCGGTGGCGCCGGATTCCTTCTTCGAGAAGGGAGGAAGGATAGGCGTACGGGTTCCGTTGATCTAATCGTACTCGTACTTCCCTCCCTTCCTTTACTCGGGATCAGGGGACGTTGCTACGGAACTGGGGAGCTTAGTCAACCAGGCCTTAGGTCTGGTCAGGTGGGGGGCTCAGTGGCTCCCCTGTCACCTGCAAACGCGTTAAGGGGTTTTCCTCGCATCCCTGGCAGTTGTAGCGCAGAGCCCTTTTTTCCTTTGTGCAGGTCGAAGAAGTCGGTACTCGTACTCGTACATCGACTTTACCGTATTCTTATCCAGCCCCCGGCTGTCTGTTCGAGAGATATCTCAGATAGGCAGTCTGAATTAATAATAAAAAACATTGAACTAGAGACTTGGTATAATTCAAAACTGTGTCTTTTACAGGCTACTGTAAGAAAAATAAGAACTCTATGAAGACTAGAAAAAAGTAAGCCGTCCCCTCCTCATTCAGCTTCTCGCCGGTTGCCCCAGAGACTCTCGTCCTTTTGTCGTGACCCGCTGACGAAATTTTGTTGAGTGCGCGTGCTGGGCGGCGGCGCCCGGAGCGTCTTATCATCGACTTGTTCGTAGCTTGACGATCTTTAAGGCTGGAGCTGGCGCAACTTTGGAATCTGCCGATAAGGAGGCGACGGCCGTGCGACCTTACCGAAGGTGGTTGCACTGGACTCTCTAATGGACGCGACCTTTCTACCGTTGATACGAGCGACCTGGATCGGGCGGCTTCTCCCAAGGAGCCGTTGTCTTGTCTGGGGGAAGGCCCTGTTTTCTCCCTGTTCCGACTTAGTCGTGGAACTCTTTCTCCGACTTGGAGGGGGTACTTTCCGAAGTTGTCACTCGTAGCCGTGGTGGTGGTCTCGACAACGTGGTGGCGGGAGCCGCCACGCTGGCGTCTTGGTCAGAGGGTAGGTGCTGCTCTGTGAGGTCGAGGCTGCGCTTGTCGTAGAGGAGTGCTTCTCTGGGGGAGCTCCTTATCGTGAGGACACCCTTTGGGCCGGGCATCTTTATGCACTGGTAGGCGTAGTGCGTAGCTGCCATGAACTTGGCCAAAGTAGGGCGCCCCAAGATAGCATTGTAGGCTGTTTCGAAATCGACTACATCAAACAGGATTTTCTCTGTTCGGAAGTTCTCCGGTGTACCGAAGGTGACCGGGAGCGTGACTTGCCCTATCGGCGTGGCCGATGAGCCCGGGACGATGCCGTGAAAAGCGTGCGTCACCGTCTGAATAGACGTTCGTGGTACTTGCATTGCGTCAAGGGCGTTGGCGAATAGGATATTGAGGGAGCTTCCTCCATCTATTAATACGCAGCCCACTCGGCAGTTGTTGATCGTAGGCTCGACCACGATCGGGTATCGTCCCGGCCGAGCGCAATTTTCGGGGCAATCGGTCTGGTCGAAAGAGATCGTGACCTTGGACCACTTGACCGCTCGGGGAACTCGCGGTACACTCACGAGAACTTCTCGGACGATCGCCTTGTATTGCCTCTTAGATTCATAAGAGGTTGAGCCCCCGAATATGTGCTCGATTGCTCTGACGTGCCCCTGGAAAGGCTCAGGGGTGGAGTCATCGTCGTCGGAAGTTGTTTCCCGACTGTTATTAGCGACCTGAGGGTTTTCCTCGCGGAACTTCTCTCTTTCTTCCCGAAGATACTTCTTGAAGATGCGACACTGTCGTAGATCATGCGAGTCGGTCTGGTGAAAATCGCACTAGGGACTTGGACGATTTGTCGGAGGACGTGGTAGGCTTATCCTTGGGGCGTGGTCGCCAGGTGCGCTTCTCGGAGATCTCGTCCATTACTTCGTCGGCTCTGATCCTTTTCTCCTTGTTCCCTCCGGAGGGACTTCTTCTTGCGCTTAGTCTTGCGCGAATCGCCCCTTGACCGGAGGGGAGAACTGGTCGACTCACCCCGCTGTTGCTTGATGTACCGCAGGGTTTCCTCCGCACAAGCGGCCTTCTCGGCCAGATCCATGAGCTGCCTGGTGGTTTTCGGTGGCCGCATGATTAGATCGTGTGTGCACATCTCGTTTTTGCTGCCTCGAGTGAAGGCGCGGATGACATCCGAGTCTGTTATCTCCGGGATAGTGTTGCGGACAGCACTAAACCTTTTGGTAAACTCTCGGAAGGTCTCGTCTGGTCGTTGGACGACAAGGAATAGATCGTTGACCCGACCAGGTCTTGGGAAGGTACCTTGGAAAGTTCCCGAGCAGCATGTCGCATAGCTGTCCCCACGAACGGATTGTCCCTGGGGGTAGATTCGTCAACCACGTCCTAGCGGCTCCTCTGAGAGCGGTGGGAAGATAGTTGGCCATGACCTTCTCGTCTCCGCCGGCTGCCTCGATCGCGGTGGTGTAGATCTGAAGGAACTCCACGGGATTCGTGGTTCCGTCGTACGATTCTAGCGAGCCGGGCTTGAAACGAGAAGGCCAGCGTACCTGGCGGAGTTCCTGGGATAGCGCCTGGCATCCACTGAAGGCCCCTTGATAAGGTGCATTCTCACCGCTATTCGAGGTCGAGGTTCGGCCCCGAGCACTGGCGTTTTGTACGTGGTCTCTCCGAGAAGGCTGTTGCTCCTGCTGGCGCCTTTGGCGGCGACGCTTGTCGAGCTATTCTCGGAGGTCGACAGGCGGCTCCTCCTGAGGAGACCTGTTCCTGGGGTGTCGTCCCTCCCGTTCGCGTTCTTCTGGCGGGGGAGGGGTGTCCACCCGAGTAGAGCTACGGGCCACCGATTGAGCTCGAGAAGACTCGGCCTGGTTCTGAGCCTCTTGGAGGTCAGCCCCTAGCCGCTGTAGCCACTGCACACCCGCGGGTGTCGATAAATCCACCACGGGAGGCTGGGACAGCAGATTGCGCACTTCCGCAAGTCTTCGAGCAGTTCGGGACACGTACTCCCTTGTTCCCGAGGGGGATCTCTCCACAGCGGCAGGCAAGTCTCCGTTCCGGCGAGGAGTTCTTTCCCCGGCGGTGGGTAATCCCCCGTTCATGTGGGAGGCAGCCATGTGCGAGCCCCCGGGCAGATTCTGATCTTCGAGGTCTTCTCGACCATCGTTGATCGCGAGTACCATCCGAGGTCCTTGCCTGGACGATGTGTACTCGTATTCCATCACGTTGTCCTCATCGGACGCGACGTGGGTATGATCTTGATCATCCTCACGATCAGAGTTTGCAGGAGAAATTCCAACCATGGGGCTGGTCGTTCCCGCCGGGAAGTCGTCGTTCAAGACCAACTTCCCGCTGAAGGCCCTGGCGCACTCGGTTCTGAAAGTGATCTGCTTCGCCATCCGAGTCCTCTCCAGGGGCGTACTCTCTGAAATCCACTCGATCCGTAACCGGGTACGGGTCCATAGGGCCAAAGTTGTCGTACAAACCCTGGTCCGAGTACCCAGTACGGGGCGAGATTGCGATCAGTTTTCCTGCCGGGCTTGCTTCTTCCTCCTCGGTCAAAACCGGTGAGGGCTGTGCAACCGGCGCTGGGATCTGATCGCGCTTAGTTGCGCGTCCTGCTGACTCTGATTCTTCCTGGACGGCTTGGTCCGGAGAGGTCCCCACGATCGGCGCCATCCCGTCGACGATCGGTGAATCGGCGATCTTACGGTATTCGTGGAATGATGATTACTGGGGGGTAGGGACCTCTAGGGCCCAAGTGCTAGGAGCTCTGACAGCAGGGGACAGCCATTTTTATACAGGTTCGGGCCTCCCTCAGGATAATAGCCCTACGTCCTATTGCTATATATTGATGAAGAACACGCTTTACAATGGGGGGTGTATGTTAGTGGCTACCCTAGGACTAATCGTAGACTAACCTAACTAAACCGCCGGGCTCGACTCCTTCGAGGCAGCGGGTCTTCTAGGGCTTCACCTCTTGAGATCCTATGCTGCTTGTGCTGTGACTAGAAAGACCTGTTGGACCTGTCGTCCCCTATGGGATTGCTGATCCTTATATAGGGGGTTCCCAGGGTCGTACTGGGCATGGACTTACGCCCGAGTAGGACTCTGGCCTCCTTAAACATCGGGATTGACTTCCTAGTTTAAGGGGGAGTCTTCCCTTCCTAAGAGGGGTTACGTTGTCTTCCAGGGATCCTTATCAGGTACGCGGTACCTTCCTAAAGTCCCGGGATTCAGTATACGGATACCCCTAATACACGGGATACCGTACTGTTCATCATCAGTAAGTTTGCATTTGAAATATATAAATAGATATTAAAGCAGTTTTAGCAAAGTATCTCGACGCAGCG
This sequence comes from Stipa capillata, assembly GCA_019208055.1. Lineage (NCBI taxonomy): Eukaryota > Viridiplantae > Streptophyta > Magnoliopsida > Poales > Poaceae > Stipa > Stipa capillata. Next base: position 53,177 of record JAGXJF010005598.1, read on the forward strand.
AGATAAGGTACCTGCTTTTATCATTCTTCCCGTTACAACAGGAAGATCATCTCTGTGCTTTCCGCTATAACGATAAAGCATGGTAATCGCTCGATTCCTCAGGGAGACATAGCTCACCCGGTACATACGGGGATACCAATGAAAACACGGTAATCGCCCAATTCCTCGGGGAGATATAGCTCACCCGGTACATATGGGGATACTAGGGTTTGCCCGAGTCCACGGAGAAATCCCTTCTTCACTCTTCCTGACTCAACGGGAACTTGCATGTCACCCTGCTTTTCTGGATTCTACACCTTCCTAAATATGGTTTATGCTTTCTCGGTTGTGAAAGCGGAGGAAGGCCGGGGCGCCTTTAGCGGTGTGGGGGAACAGACCGAGTGGGCCGCATGCCCACACGTCGGCCGGTTGGCCGGGCTACTGAGGCACGGGACCGAGCTTGCTAGGGGACCCGGCTGTCGGTGGCCGATGCTTACCCCCTTCAGGTAAGCGACCCAAGTGCCGGCCGAGGTGGGCGAGTCCAGCGCCGGGATGAGTCTTCGCCGGTGACGACGAAGATGAAACCAGCACTGACATTGGGGTTTATGGAAATTAGAGAGGGGAAAAGAATCGGGAGAGGCTGGAGGATGCATTGATGGAGTGGACTCGTGCCAGGAGGAGCCGGGTTGAGACAATTTCACGAAGGTAGAGAAGGGAGGTTTCTGAGCAATGTCGGCGAGGTGAGCTGGGGATGAAGAATTGGGTCTTGCTCTACGCTCAGGGAGGAAGATGGGAGTGCGGTGGGAAGCTAAAAAGGGCTCGGCATGTCTTTAATAGGCCGGCCACCGAGGTGGTGAGGCGGCAGCCGCGGCAGGTGCCGTGCCCGACGACACGGTGGGTCTGGAGGTCAATGCTTGGGTCCTTGAGGTGGCGGAGGGGGCAAGTAGCATGGTGGCGCGCGGCAACCAACTTTGGTGGCCAGAAGGTGAGAGGTGGCAAGCCGATGCCGGGTGTGTGCAGCTGGCGTCCAGAGCGCGGTCAGCTCATGCCGGGTTTGGCATGCGCGTGCACGCTTGAGCCCTGGTGCGGCAGAGAGCATATAGTCATGTCCTCAGCACTGAGGGGACTCGAGAGAGAGTGTAGGAGTAGTGTGGCAGCAGGGTTAGCAAGAGAAAGGGAATAGCAATGGCGTGTTTGATCGGCATGGGTGGCATTGGAGTTGAAATCTCTGAGGATAGCTGACCTACTGTGGAAGGAGCTGCTGGGGCAGGTGCCTGAGGGTAGCAAGAGCCCTGGTAAGAAGTTTGGGGTAAAAGGGAGAGGAGATAGGCTTGATTTCATGGAGAGAAGTAGAAATGCACAAGGTGTTCGATAGGGTTTCTGGTGAAACTTTGCACTGGACATATGCATGTTTTTGAATAGTTGAGACTTTGGTACTGAGATGAGCATTGTGGGATTTTATGGAGTTTTTCTGAATAATATTTGAGAGGGTTGTAGTTCAAAGAGGAGATTTGACCTAATTTCAAATTTGGATGCAATCCAAGATTTTTAAACTGTACCTTCAAATGATATTCTGAGAATTAGGTGACAAATAGTTTCAAGAATTTTATAGAATTTTTCTAGAATTTTTGGATGCAAGGAAACACATGCGATAAGGATTTTAGGGTTTCTGCCTAACGGTTAATTAATTAGGGAATGGGACGGCAGATTGGGTTTTAGGGTTTCGGGGGACGGCACGGTGGAGGTAGGGTATGGGGGAGGTTAGGGTTCTTATTCGGAGGGTCGAGAACGAAGATGGGTGAGTTGCCACTTAGGGTTTGGGTTCGGGAGGTGTCGTGCGTATACAGTGCGTGTGTCCAATTAGGGTTTAGGGTTTATGAATGCACATGCGATGATAGGGTGGCGACTCGGGTTCGTTGCATGATAGAGCAACCTAACTCAAGAGCTCCCCATGAAATGTCATGTTTGAGAAAAACTGAAATCTAAATATGCATGGTAACTTTAGTCGAAGAACATATACGCATATACACGTCTTAGGGTTTAAGTTTTCGAAAATTTGAGTCGATGAAAATCAGGGTGTGACAAACCTATCCCCCTTAAATCGAATCTCGTCCCCGAGATTCTACAGACTGAAGGAGATGAGGGAACCTATCTAACAGAAAATCTTCTCTCTCCCAAGTTGCTTCTTCTTCGGAGTGATTGCTCCACTAAACCTTATAAAACTTGACAACTTTGCACCGGGTGCGACGTTCTTGACTTTCAAGAATGCGTGTGGGTTGCTCCACGTAGGTGAGATCCTTGCCAATATCGAGATCCTGGTACTGTACTTGCTGGGTAGGCGGTTACAGACATTTCCTTATCTGAGACACATGGAAAACATTGTGAACTTCTGATAACTCCTAAGGTAACTGATGCGGACATCACCTCCATCAAGGATGACAAGAGCACAAATCCACCTTTGCAACCTATTGGACCAATGACAAGGGCTCGAGCCAAGGCTATACAACATGAGGTGACTCTATTCCTTTATACATCTCCACTTGATTTGAGTATGAATGGTATGCTAACTAATGTTTTGATTCTTTGCTTGCTAAGGTATGAAGGAGCAACCAAGTGGAAGAACCAACTGACGAGCAACGGGACTGAGGGAGAGACGCCAAGAATCAAGTCCCCAAGCTCCAAGCCGAACCCTAGCCGGACTGCTGCTTCGGAACCCCCCGGATGTGCATTAGCAGTGAAGACCCGGATTGTCCGGCTGAGGCCCGGACCCTCCGTATCCTAGCCGGACCTCAGCCCGGACCCTCCGGGCGGGTATCCGGATCTCCTCTGGAAAACTCGGACACTCTGGCTGAGTGTCCGGATCTCCTCTGGAAATCCCAGACCTTAACCCGGACACTCCGGCTGAGTGTCCGGATCTCCTCTGGAAATCCCGGACATCAGCCCGGACCCTCTGGCCACCCGGACCCTCCGACCTCAATCCGGACAGTCCGGATTCTACCTGCGAGCAGTAAAACGGGCTGCAGCCCATGTATCCAAGGGTTACGGGGTTAGGACTATAAATACCCGTACCCAAGCACTAATTAGGGTTAGACTCGTTGTTAAGACTAAAAGTGAGCTTTGCTACTAATCTAGGGTTTCTTCCCTCTAGATTAGGGTTCCATCTTAGACCTTGTAATCTCTCTTGGATTGTAAGGACCGGCGCATGCCCCCGGATGGTAATCGAGGCATCCATTGAGAGGAGGAGTTGATTTGAGGCTTAGTTCCAAAGGCTAACCCGTTGGGGTTTCGTTGTTGGTTTGGGATTTCATCTAGGCCCTTCTAGTTACCCCTTGTCCAAATCGTGATGATCGGGAGCCCTCCGTATCAACTTGGTATCAGAGCTCTAGGTTGCCACGATTTGGATTTGTATCCCTTCTTTCTTCTACCCCCAATTGCTAGCTTTGTTTGGTTTTTCTTACCTATTTGAGTTTTTCTTACCTATTTGAGTTTTTCTTACAAAAAGGGCCCGATTTGAGTTTTAGATGCAATTTGGAGGTTTGGGTGAGCTTTGGTTGGTCTTGATCCATTAGATCTTTGCTATACTTGTTGATCTAACCTTCCTTTGCGTTGCTTTGGTCGATTTCATCATTTGCCCCTTCGATTTGGTGGTTTTCGGTCTGCCCAAAACCCCAGATCTGCTCCTCTGTTCCTCGGCCGGACAGTCTGGATTCCAGCCGGACAGTCCAGGCGGCCGGACCCTCTGGATTTAACCCGGACAATCCGGATTTGGCAAAACAGGGCGCAGCAACTTCGCCATTTGGGGCATATCTTCCACACCCGGTGTCCGTTTTCTGCAAACTTGGACTTGTTGGAAAGCTAACGACGAGCTCTAGGTCATCATCATCAACACCAACCTTCCACAAGCAAGGTATAATCTCTGCCAAGTCCATTTTTCTTGCAATTTCTTTGTGAGCCAACATCTCATCCTTTTGCGAACACTTTGATCCCATTAAGACTAGCTCATTGATGATTGCTAGGGTCTTGTACGCTTGTGCTACTTAGAACATCCTTCACCCAAGCAAACAACAATGTTAGTCTTGTGAGATCTTGGCATATATCTAAAAAAAAGAGAAGAAGAATCAAAATTTAAAAAAAGGAACGAAAGAGAAAGAAAACAAGCCAATGCCAATAATCCTTTTGTAGGGAAACGCAAGCTTGAAGGAAAATCCGATTAGGGAGGGTAGTCAAGTGTGCAAATCTTTAACCCTATCTTTGCAATCGAGCTAGCGTTTTTCCTTGTATTTGTGCAACGCGAGCTCATAGTCTTCGCTAAGAACATCTTGTACTAGCTCAATTTCTTGGTTGCACAAATCCCAATATCGTTGTGTGTGAGTTGTCATGTGCTTCGCTTATATCCTTGAGATCAACTCTTATTGCATTGTTTCATTGTGGATTGTTACTAATCATTGCAAAATCTCATTATTCCACTTTGCTTAGTATTTTGTGCTAATCCTTCCGAGATCCACTAAAAGCTTTGTTGAGTTAGTGCTTTGGGACTTGGAACTCCTTTAACCTACTCTTGAAGGTTACTTTTACCATCCACGGCCGTCCGATCCTTCAACCCAAGGAGGCAAGGGCTTCGGTGGTGAGTGAGGTGAGAGAGCTCCCAATTTCCACATATTTCAATATATTGTTACATTGCTAACCATGTCTAGGGAAGGATCACACGGAGCGAGTGGTAATGAGGATTGTGTGACTCGAGGGCAACATTTGGCCCTCCAACGGAGCCTCCATGACACTATGGACAATCTGAGGCATGATATGACCCGGCAGATGGAATCTATGAAGACAGACATTATGCAGGAAGTTGTGCAAGCACTTTGAGGCCAAATTCCAGAAGCAGAGATTGATGAAGAGGATCCTCTTGATGAGACCGATGCCGAGATGGCGGCATGGCGTACCCAAGCTCGAAGAACAGCTAGACACCGAGCATCCCTTCCTCCATCAGGAACCCGAGACCCAACCTTGGGACCACACAATCATGGTCGGGCAAGGAGCCACCAAGGACATGATGGGCATGAGGGAAGTGTATCAGAAGGAGGATCAAGCTTTCATCAACCTAATGACCGAAGACATCAAAGACACCCGGATAGAGACCCAGGGTTTAGAAGGCGGAATTATCATGATGAGGGTACAGAACACCGGCAGAGGGGTCCACCAGGAGATGGGGAAGAAAAGTTTGGCAAACTTAAGTTCACAATGCCCAAGTTCTCCGGTGATGCCATGGATCCCGAAGAATACCTCACATGGGAGCTCAAGGTGAACAAGGTCTTCCGGATGCACAATTACTCCGAAGAGAAGACAGTTGCTATGGCCTCACTTGAGTTCGATGGATATGCACTTATTTGGTGGGAACAAGTGCAAAATCAGCGAGGCGAACATGGAGAGCTGCCTGTCATGTCTTGGATAGAGATGAAGAGAGAAATGCAGGCTCGCTTTGTGCCCAAGTACTATAAGTGAGATCTCTTCAAGAAACTCCAAGACCTCAAGCAAGGCAGTCGGTCAGCTGAAGAATACTTCAAGGAAATGGAAACTGCCTTGATCCGAGCTAATGTCGAAGAGACTGAAGAGCAGACTATGGCCCGTTTCTTGGCCGGGTTGAACCATCCAATCAAGCGCATCGCCGACTATCAACCCTACAACACAGTTGTGGAGTTAGTGCATCAAGCTATCAAGGGCGAGCGCCAAGTGCAAGAAGATGCTCGCTACTTGTGGCGTACCCGGTTTTAGGCCCGGATACGCTTCCCGTGTTTACTGTACCGGTCCCTGGATCAGTAGCCGGTACACACAAGAACTTGATAGCATTCACATACAATACCGAGTATTTTACATAAATATGCCATTATGGTCCTTATTCAATAACATAGCCGATTGGCTGAATAAAAGTAGCAGCGGAAAGTAGTAAAACATAGTTATTGACCCATCAATATGCCCATTCCACAGGCAACTGACTGGGGAGAAACGTCCTAGCCCTCGCGGTCGCTGATATCGTCCTCAGAGCACCACTCTTCTTCTTCATCTGGCCAAATCAACAAGCCAGGTGAGTATATTGAATGTACTCGCAAGCTTTTCCCACGGGGGAATAATACGGCATAATTCATGCAAAGGGATATTTCAAAGGGGAGCTCTAACCTATGTTGCATGTTGTGCGTAAATGTAAGTTTTTATTTTGTCACGGACCCGGAATTGCATATGATTAAGGAAACGCGAAGTCGCCAAGGACCGAAGGACTCAAGATGAGCCTGAACAACGGTGCAACCTCTTCCAAACCAAGGCCGCAATCGACGGCAAAACCATCAAAGTCATAATTGATGGAGGAAGTTGTCACAATTTGGCAAGTCAAGAGCTGTGTTCCAAACTCAACCTGAAGTATAAGAAGCACCCACGCCCTTACCATGTGCAGTGGTTGAGTGACAGCGGCACCGTCAAGATACAACACATGGTGCAAGTCTCATTCAAGATTGGGGCTTATCAGGACACGGTGGAGTGTGATGTGGTACCCATGACGGTGTGCCACCTTCTATTGGGCCGCCCATGGCAGTACGACCGAGCGGCGCGCCACGATGGCCACACCAATGAGTACATCTTTCGATGGCACCATAAGGAGTATGTGCTTCGCCCCATGACGCCAAGCCAAATCATCGCTGACAATGCTCAAAAATTGGCAAGGCTTCAAGAAGAAAAGAAGAGAGATGAGCAAGAGAGCGCAACTTTGAGTGACTTCCACAAATCAGTGAGCGAGAGCCACAGGCCCAAAATGAGAGAAAAGAGTCAGGAAGCGAGTAGAGGCTTAGTGATGCTAGCCACCAAATCCGAGATGAGAGGAGTGAGGAATGACCCACCTACACTACACTTTGTACTTGTATACAAAGATGTGGTTGCTTTGACTAATGATTCACCCCCACTTCCTCTAGGTATATCTCGTGTTTTGCAGGAGTTCGAGGATGTCTTCCCCGATGAGATTCCGACGGGGCTTCCACCCATTCGAGGCATCGAGCACCACATCGACCTCATCCCGGGAGCGCCACTCCCCAATCGGCCACCTTACCGCGCCAACCCCGAGGAGACCAAGGAAATTCAACGTCAAGTACAGGAGCTACTTGACAAGGGGTATGTTCACGAAAGCTTAAGTCCTTGCGCCGTTCCCGTTATTCTTGTCCCTAAAAAGGACGGATCTTGGCGCATGTGCATTGATTGCCGAGCCATCAATAATATCACCGTGCGTTATCGCCATACCATTCCTCGTTTAGATGACATGCTTGATGAGCTTAGTGGCGCAACCATTTTCTCTAAAATTGATTTGAAGAGTGGCTATCACCAAATAAGGATGAGTGAGGGAGATGAGTTGAAAACCGCTTTCAAAACTAAGTTTGGTTTGTATGAGTGGTTTGTCATGCCTTTTGGTTTATCCAATGCTCCCAGCACTTTCATGCGCTTAATGAATCATGTTTTATGCCAATTCATTGGTAAATTTGTGGTAGTCTACTTTGATGACATTCTCATATATAGTAGAACTTTGCATGATCATGTTAGCCACATTAGACAAGTTCTACTAGTGCTTAGGAATGAACGCTTGTTTACTAATCTTGAGAAATGCACTTTTTGTACGGGGAAACTTGTGTTTCTAGGCTTTGTTGTGTCTACTCATGGCATAGAGGTAGATGAGTCCAAAGTTGAAGCTATTAAAAATTGGCCTACCCCTGTCAATGTGAGTCAAGTGCGTAGTTTTCATGGCCTAACAAGTTTTTACCGTCGATTTGTCAAAGATTTTAGTGCTATTGCTTCCCCTTTGAATGAATTGACTAGGAAGAACATTCCTTTTGTATGGGGGCAGTCTCAAGAAAACGCTTTTCAAGAATTAAAGCAACGTTTAACCGAGGCACCCTTGCTTGCTTTACCGGATTTTGCTAAAACCTTTGAAGTTGAATGTGATGCTAGTGGAATCAGTATAGGGGGTGTGCTCATGCAAGAAGGTAAACCGGTCGCTTACTTTAGTGAGAAATTGAATGGTGCTCAACTCAATTATCTGGTTTATGATAAAGAATTGTATGCTTTGGTTCGTGTCCTAGAAGTTTGGCATCACTATCTTTGGCCAAAAGAATTTGTTATCCATTCCGATCATGAATCCTTGAAATACCTTAAGGGCCAAGCTAAATTGAACCGAAGACATGCAAAATGGGTTGAATTTATTGAAACCTTTCCCTACGTAGTCAAATACAAAAAGGGTAAAGAAAATGTTGTGGCGGACGCTCTTTCCCGCAAAATGACCCTCTTGAATCAACTCGAAGTTAAAGTTTTGGCTTTAGAGTGCTTGAAAGATTTATATGCTAATGACCCAGAATTTGCTTCCCCTTTTGCTAATTGTAGAGAAGGAAAGGGTTGGGACAAATATCATGTGCATGAGGGCTTTCTATTTCGAGCTAACAAACTATGCATTCCCGAGTCATTCATGCGTTTGCTACTTTTGCAGGAATCCCACGGTGGCGGCTTGATGGGACATTTTGGGCGGGACAAGACCTACATGATGCTGTCCAACCACTATTATTGGGCGAAAATGCGAAGAGATGTGGAGAGATTCGTCCAACGATGCATCACATGCCACAAAGCTAAGTCAAAGCTAAACCCTCATGGTCTTTATACTCCACTCCCTCTTCCTAGTGCACCTTGGGAGGATATTAGCATGGACTTTGTTTTAGGATTACCTAAGACCAAAACGGGGAGGGACTCAGTCTTTGTGGTTGTGGATAGATTCTCAAAAATGGCACACTTTGTTCCTTGCCACAAGACCGACGATGCTTCACATATTGCTAATTTGTTTTTCAGGGAAATTGTGAGGCTTCACGGTGTGCCCAAGACCATCGTCTCCGACCGCGATGTCAAGTTCCTCAGCTATTTTTGGAAGACATTGTGGGCCAAGTTGGGAGTCAAGCTTCTCTTCTCCACAACTTGCCACCCACAAACCGATGGGCAAACCGAGGTCGTCAACCGCACCTTGTCAACTCTCCTCTGCACCATGATCAAGAAGAACTTGAAGGAGTGGGAAGAATGCATTCCCCATGTGGAGTTCACCTACAATCGAGCGATCCATTCTACTACAAGCATCAGCCCATTCGAAGTGGTGTATGGCTTCAACCCCTCTACACCACTCGATCTTCTTCCACTACCACTACATGAGCGCGTCCACATGGATGCTTCCAAGCGAGCCGCTTTCATCAGAAGACTCCATGAGACAACAAGAGCTATAATCGAGCAACAAGTGCTTCGACACGCCAACAAGGTCAACAAGAGCAAGAAGAAGATGGTGTTTGACCCCGGTGATCTTGTGTGGGTTCACCTCCGCAAGGAGCATTTTCCCGAAGAATGCAAATCCAAGCTTATGCCCCGCGGCGATGGACCTTTCCAAGTGCTTCAATGCATCGGCGACAATGCCTACAAGATTGACCTTCCACCGGACAAGTACTCGGTGAGCAACACCTTCAACATCGCGGATCTTTCACCCTTCCATGGCTACGACGAGTTGGAGTTGAGGTCGACTCCTTTTCAAGAAGGGGGGAATGATGCGGACATCACCTCCATCAAGGATGACAAGAGCCCAAATCCACCTTTGCAACCTATTGGACCAATGACAAGGGCTCGAGCCAAGGCTATACAACATGAGGTGACTCTATTCCTTGATACATCTCCACTTGATTTGAGTATGAATGGTATGCTACCTAATGCTTTGATTCTTTGCTTACTGAGGTATGAAGGAGCAACCAAGTGGAAGAACCAATTGACGAGCAACGAGACTGAGGGAGAGACGCCAAGAATCAAGTCCCCAAGCTCCAAGCCGAACCCCAGCCGGACTGCTGCTTCGGAACCCCCGGATGTGCATTAGCAGTGAAGACCCGGACTGTCCGGCTGAGGCCCGGACCCTCCAGATCCGAGCCGGACCTCAGCCCGGACCCTCCGGGTGGGTATCCGGATCTCCTCTGGAAAATCCAAACCTCAACCCGAACACTCCGGCTGAGTGTCTGGATCTCCTCTGGAAATCCCGGACCTCACCCCGGACACTCCGGCTGAGTGTCCGGATCTCCTCTGGAAATCCCGGACATCGGCCCAGACCCTCCGGCCACCCGGACCCTCCGGCCTCAATCCGGACAGTCCGGATTCTGCCTGCGAGCAGTAAAACGGGCTGCGGCCCATGTATCCAAGGGTTATGGGATTAGGACTATAAATACCCGTACCCAAGCAATAATTAGGGTTAGACTCGTTGTTAAGACTAAAAGTGAGCTTCGCTCCTAATCTAGGGTTTCTTCCCTCTAGATTAGGGTTCCATCTTAGGCCTTGTAATCTCCCTTGGATTGTAAGGACCGGCGCGTGCCCCCGGATGGTAATCGAGGCATTCATTGATAGGAGGAGTTGATTTGAGTCCTAGTTCCAAAGGCTAACCCGTTGGGGTTTTGTTGTTGGTTTGGGATTTCATCTAGGCCCTTCTAGTTACCCCTTGTCCAAATCGTGAAGATCGGGAGCCCTCCGTATCACCTTGGGGTGTGGATCTTCGGTCTCGGACGCTGTCTCTACCTTGATGGAGGGCGCGTGCAACTCCCGGAGGAAAACTCCGGCCGGGACGACATCCCGACTGGACCCCAGCTTGGCGTGTGCATCTGCAGCCTCGTTGTCTCGATGGAGGACGTGTGTGAGCTCGAGGCCGTCGAACTTGACTTTAAGCTTGTGCACCTCTTGGCAGTAGGCTTCCATGACGGGGTCTCTACATGACCATGCCTTCATGACCTGCCTGACCACCATTTCGAAATTTCCACGGGCGAGGAGCCGGCGAATTCCGAGTGAGGTCGCAATGCGTAGGCCATGTAGTAAGGCTTCATACTCGGCGACGTTGTTGGACGCCGGGAAGTGGATCTATAGCATGTACTTGAAGTGTTCCCCTTTCGGAGAGATGAGCACGATGCCAGCCCCCGCACCCTGAAGCACCAGTGAACCGTCAAAGTAGAGCGTCCAATGTTCGAGGTCGATGACCAAGGGCGAGGATTGGACTTTCCTCCACTCAGCCATGAAGTCAGCAAGAGCTTAGGACTCGATGGCTGTGCGGGGGACATAAACTATATTGAATGCCATTAGTTCCATTGCCCACTTAGCAATCCTTCCAGTGGTGTCGCGATTGTTGATGACGTCGGCGATCGGGAAGGAACTGACCACCGAAATCGGGTGTCCTTGGAAGTAGTGGACGAGCTTCCGAGACGTTCTGAACACCGTGTAGATAATCTTCTGTATCTGTGGGTACCGCGCCTTGGACTCGGAAAGCACTTCGCTGCTGAAGTAAACTGGCCGCTGAACCTTCTGTATGTGGCCCGGCTCAGAGCGCTCAACGACCAAGACAGTGCTAGCCACCTGGGTAGTCGCTGCGATGTAGAGAAGTAGTGGTTCGTTGGGCATCGGGGAAACCAGCACCGGGGATGTGGTTAGGAGCTTCTTCAGCCCGTCGAGGGCGTCTTGGGCCTCAGATGTCCAGGTGAAGGTATCCGATTTCTTCAGGAGTTTGTAGAGAGGCAAGGCCTTTTCGTCGAGTTGAGAGATAAATCGGCTGAGGGCCGCCATGCACCCGTTTAGCCTTTGGACATCCTTGAGGTTTTTTGGTGGCCCCATCTTGGCGATGGCATCGATCTTCTCTGGGTTAGCCTCAATTCCTTGTTCGGAAAAGATGAAGCCAAGTAGCTTTCCCGAAGGAACTCTGAAAACGCATTTCTCTGGGTTGAGCTTCATGTTGAATCGTCTAAGGTTGGAGAGTGTTTCCCCCAAGTCAGTCAGGAGATCCTCTGTCTTCTCGGATTTGACCATCACATCGTCGATGTAGGCCCACACGTTCCTGCCAATCTACGCCTGGAGGCAGCGCTGTATACACTGTTGGTACGTAGCGTCGGCGTTCTTCAAACCGAAAGGCATGGAGACGTAGCAGAAGGCCCCGAATGGTGTGATGAACGACATCTTGATCTCATCATCCTGCTTCATCCTGATTTGATGGTAGCCCGAGTAGACATCGAGAGAACACAAAATTTCACAGCCGACGGTGGAGTCAATCACCTAATCGATGTGAGTCAGTGTGAAGGGATCTTTGGGACATGCTTTGTTGAGGCTCATGTAGTCAACGCACATCCTCCATTTTCTATTCTTTTTGCGAACGAGAACTAGGTTCGCTAACCAGTCAGGATGGTACACTTCTTTGATAAAGCCAACTGACAGAAACTTGGTTATCTCCTCTCCTATTACTCTATGCCTGTCCTCAGCAAAGCGGTGCAGGTGCTGCTTGACCGGTTTGGCGTCCGGCCAAACGTTCAGAGAGTGCTCGACAGCCTCCCTCGGGACTCCAGGCATGTCAGAGGATGTCCATGCAAAGATGTCCCGATTGTCACGGAGGAAGCTGACGAGCCCGCTTTCCTATTTGTCGCTGAGCGCAGTCCCAATCTACGTCGTCTTGGAGGGGTCTTCTGGATCAATCTGGACCATCTTGGTGTCCTGCGCCGACCGGAATGACGTCGATGCTGAAGTCTTTTTAGCCGGAGGCACCTCCTCGACCACAACCGACTTGAGGCTGTCAAGCTCGGCTGCCGCGATTTGGGCTGCGGCGAGGTTGCAATTTTCCAAGTCATATGTGTAAGCGTGCTGGAAGTTGCTTTGCACCATTATTATCCCATGGGGACCCGGCATCTTGAGCTTCAGGTAGATATAGCTGGGAACGGCCATGAATCTGGCGTAGCAGCGACCCCCCAGGATAGCGTGATATGAGCCTGGGAAGTCGACGACCTCGAAAGTGAGGGTCTCGGTCCGGAAGTTGTCAGGTGTACCGAAGGTGACTGCCAAAACGATCTGCCCGAGTGGTCTTGCCAGCTTGCTGGGCACAACCCCGTGGAAGGGTGCGCCGGTGGGCTTGATCTCTAGGCGAGGGATCTTCATGTCGTCCAGGGTCTTGACGTAGAGGATGTTCAAGCCACTCCCTCCATCCATGAGGACCTTGGTGGGGCGGATGCCACGGACGATTGAGTCCACCACCAAGGCGAACCTTCCAGGGTGGGGTATGTAGTCGGGGTGATCCGAGCGATCAAAGGAGGTTACGGACTCAGACCATCGGAGGTACTGGGGCACTGCCGACTCAATCGTGTTGACTTTGCGGTCCGTGAGCTTCTGGCGACGCTTGGACTGGTAACCACTCGGCCCGCCGAAGATCATGAGGCACGCAGTCTCCTTTGGGAACTCGGCGTCCCCATCCGGAGGAGGCTCCTTCCTACTCTGGCTAGGAGCAGAAGGTTTATTCAGCTTCTTTAGGAGATTACAGTCGCTCGTGAGGTGGTTTGACTTCGGCCCGTGGAAGTGACACGGCTGGCCCATCATCTCCTCGAAAGTGGCATTACCGCGTTGAGGACGACGCTGCGGAGCACGCTCGACAGCGGCAATGAGGTCTCCGCCCTTGCGCTTCTGGTGTTTCTTCTTGGGTGACTCGAGACGATACTTCGTTTTGGGGGACTCGGGGGCCTTGCCCTTCCCCTTGTCGCCCTTGGTCGCACTGCGAATGGCCTCCTCGCCAGTTGCGAAGTCTAGGGATTCTTGCGTGCGATCTTGTGGATGAGGTCCGTGCTTCGAACGCTTTTGGAGAAAGCGATGATGACGTCGCCCTCCCGGACTTCCGGCAGAGAGTTCTTCTTTTTGGAGAAGTGTTGGATGTACTCTCTGAGGGTCTCGCCCCCCTCCTGGGTACAACTGTGGAGATCCCACGCGTTCCCAGGCCTGTTGTAGGTGCCCTGAAACTTGTTCACGAAGAGGGTCTCAAGGTCGGTCTAGGACTGGATGCTGCCCTGAGGTAGGCTGGTGAGCCAAGCTCGGGCCGAGTCGGCTAAGAACAGGGGCAAGTAGTGGATCACGACATAATCGTTGCCTCCATTGGTCCTGCACGTCGTGTGGTAATCGGCTAACCAGATGTCTGGCCGAGTCTCGCCTGTGTACTTGTCGATGCCGGTAACTCAAAATCGTGGCGGGAAGACGACGTTGCGGATGCAAGGACCGAACGCCTTCGGGCCTGTGTAGGTCGTGCCGGGAGGAGTCAGAGAGCGGCGCTGGCTAGTAACACGGCAATCATCACTGTCGCCATGGTGACCGTCGCGGTCATCTCTCCCCGTGCCGCGACGAGCGTAGTGTCTTGCCTCGAGGGTGTTTCGCACGTCGCGGTCTGGTCTGAGTCGGCTATGTACCGACCCGGCGGGGCGATCGTCTTTCCATGTGCCGCGACGAGCGCAGTGTCTTGCCTCGAGCATGTCCCATACATCGCAGTCCGGTCCGAGTCGGCTACGAACCGACCCAGCGGGGCGATGAAGCTCTAGGCTGGTGCAGATCTAGATGGGTGCACACGGGACACAGAGTTTATACAGGTTCAGGCCCTCGGGAAGAGGTAATACCCTACATCCTGTGTTTGGTGGATTGTATTGCTTGTGTACCGTATGCAGCAAGACCTCGAGAGGAGCTCTCTAGGTTGCTAGGATATGTATAGAGCCTCGTGTGTTCGCGTATGTGTAGAACCTCTACCGATCGGAGGATCCCTGCCCTGTCTTACATAGGCAGCAGGGGTAGAGTTACATGAGTCCCGATCGGTTTACAAGTAGATCTCCTAATCGGTTACAACTAAAACCCAAGATATCGGGTAGGTACATGTTTATGCCTTGTACTCCAAGTTGATGATGCGCCCCCGTGTAGAAGTCTGACTCCGAGCCATCGGCACGGCTCACCCTATGTCCAGAGGGTCGGCTTTGTCCTCCTTGACGATACCCAGGTGCTATGTCATCGTCACTCACCGTGGGTCTTCACGGTTGTTTTGGGCTTAGAGGGTTTATTTTCCCTGCCTTCTTGGTATTGTTCTGTGAGGTCTAGACAGTGCTTGTCGCAAAGTAGCACATTCTGTGCGGAACCCCTTATCATGATGACCCCTTTTGGCCCCAGCATCTTCATGCATTGGTATGCATAGTGAGTAGTGGTTGGTCACCCTAAGATGGCATTGTACGCCATCTCGAAATCGACTACATCGAACAGGACTTTTTCTATTCAGAAGTTCTCCTATGTTCCGAAGGTCACTGGGAGCATGATCTGACCGATCGGAGTTGCCAAGGAGTCGGGCACAATGCCCTGGAAGGCCTGAGTAACCGATTCGACAGACAAACGTGGAATCTGCATCGTGTCGAGGGCGCTTGTGAAGAGAATGTTCAACGAGCTCCCTCCATCGATGAGTACTAGGACTACCTTGTAGTTGTTGACCATAGGCTCGATGACTATTGGATATCATCCTGGTCGGACATAGTTCTCGGGATAGTCATCCTGGTCAAAGGAAATCTTGACTTTCGACCACTTGATTGCGCGAGGGGTTCGAGGGACTGTCACCAAGATATCTCAGGGCACGATTTTGTATTGTCTCTTCGACTCGTAGGGAGCTAAGCCCCCGAACATGTGGTCGATCGCTTGCACTTCTTCTGGGAATGGTTCGTGGCCTGAATTGTCATCAGAACTGGAATCTCAACTGTGGTTTGTGACTTGACGGCCTTTTTCGCGGTACTTCTCGCTTTCCGCCTTCACGTACTTCTTGAAGAGTCGACACTGGCAGAGGTCATGAGAATCAGTCTAGTGGAAGTCACACCAGTTCTTTCCTTTCTCCTCGGTGGTAGCAGGTGGCTTATCCTTGTAATGGGGTTGCCAGGCGTGTCTCTCGGGAAGGTTGGCCATGACTTCGTCGGTCCTCGGTCTCTTATCCCCGTATCCTCCTAAGGGCTTCTTCTTACGTTTACTCATCGACAAGTTTCCCTCTTGGCTGGGAGGAGACCAATTCATCCCTTGCTCTTGTTCTTTGATGTATAGCAGGGTTTCTTCGTCGTTGGCAGCCTTCTTGGCGAGGTCCATCAGTTGCGCTACTATTTTCGGGGGATGCATCACCAGATCTTGTATGCATCGTTTGTTTCTATTACCACGGACAAAAGCATGGATTACATCGGAATTGCTTACGTTAGATATAGTGTTGTAGACGGTGCTGAAGTGCTTGGTGAATTCCCGAAGAGTTTCGCCTTTCTGCTGGGTAAGTCGGAAAAGGTCGTCAATCTTGCCCGGATGGACATACGTGCCCTAGAATTTCCCTAGGAATATACCGCATGGCTGATCCCACGAGTGAATCATTTCCGGTGGGAGGTTTGTCAACCACTCCTGGCTGCTCTTTTCAGGGCGGTCGAGAGATAGTTGGCCATAACCTTCTCATCACCCCCGGCAGCTTCGATGGTCATAGTGTAGATCTGTAAAAATTCCGCAGGGTTTGTGGTGCCATCGTACGTTTCCATCGACCCGGGCTTGAATCGAGATGGCCAACGTACCCGCCGAAGATCTGGCGTGAAGGCTTGGCATCCATTGATGGTTTTCTGAGAAGTTTTGAATTCTCGGTAACCCGGAGTTGG
The DNA here is from genome assembly GCA_019208055.1 of Stipa capillata. Taxonomy (NCBI): domain Eukaryota; kingdom Viridiplantae; phylum Streptophyta; class Magnoliopsida; order Poales; family Poaceae; genus Stipa; species Stipa capillata. Next base: position 69,664 of record JAGXJF010005598.1, read on the forward strand.
AGATCGCTCCCAGTTCTAGTTGCGATGTTTGGGACCTTCCAAGCTAGGGATCCCTATGCTGATTAAGTTTCTCGCGTAGGTCTCGGTATTGGCATTCATGTCTAGTCGGAGGGCGGCACTCCCGGTCGGGTTGGTCGACTTCCCAATTAGGTATATTCTTTGGATGCCATCCCTCTTGGTCATACCATCCTTCTGGATCTGATTCTTCTCCGAACGTCTACGAGGGAGTCCTTCCGCGATTGGAAATGTGGGTAAAAGACATCAGTTGAGAGGACTTGACTTGCGCTAGAGCCTGCTATAGTTCAGCCCCCAAGTCACACATCCTTTGTTCTCTATCAGGGGTGGTAAGATCATGCCTCGGAGGATGCAGAAGTCTATGGTGAACTTCGGAGAGTTTCTGAGCAGTCTGAGATGCGTACCCTTCTCCCGCTAGCTAGAAGGTGTTTAGATCTACCAGTCTGATGATATCTCCACGCAGTGTGGCCGGTGACTTTTCTCGGGGTGGCTTTTTAGTGCCTTCTTGCGGATTGGTAGCTCCATTGTTCTATGCCAGGTCTTCAGGACCCTTCGAGGTGTTCTCAATTGCGAGAACTATCCAAGGGTCTTCCCTACTCAATGTGTACTCCAGATCCATCAGGTGTTCTCCATTAGGAGAGATCTCGAGGATTTGGTCTTGATCGGGTGACCGATCAGATCCCGCAGGTGACAATCCCGAGATCGGGCTTGCAGCATCTGTGACAGCATTGTTGGAAAGTCTCAACTTGCCGTTGAAAGCACTGGCATACTCGATCCTGAAGCGGCTTGTATCGCTATCGAAATCTTCATCAGGGGAACAATCTCCAAGATCAACGTGCTCAAACATCGGCTCTAGATCGGATGGGCGACTGGTTGTCGTAGAAGCCCTCATCCGAGAAACCAGTTCATTGTATGGGGCTTGTTGTATCTCATGTTGACTCCAACATTGCTTTGACAGAAACGGCCGAAGAGGTCCCCATGGTTGGCCCCATCTGTCGACGATTGATAAACTATCGATCTTATGGTTGTCGTGAGCAGAAATATTTGTTGAAGGGTAGGGACCCTGGGACCATTGTTTAGCAGTACATGGAGACACAGACAAGGATTTTTATACAGGTTCGGGCCTCCCTCAGGATAATAACCCTATGTCCTGTTGGTATATATGGTATCACAAGTATCTTTACAAAGGGTGTTAGTGGCTAGCCTAGATGGGTCTAAACTAGTCGGGGGCTCCTCCGAGTGAATCTAAACGGCTGGAGACTTCTGTAGTTGCTTGAGGCTTCGGGCAGAACTTCTTAGACCTGTCTTGTATCTCTCAAAACTCATCCTTCCTTGAGGGGTCCTCGGGTCCTTATATAGGGGGGTTCCCTAAGTCGTAGGAGACAGGGACTGATCTCTGAGCTGGACTCTAGCTTCCTTAAACATAGGGATAAACTTCCTAGTTTAAAGGGTTCTCGGGATCCTTAAGATAGATCCCCCTTATCCCCTAGATTCCTTGGCAGATATGTTAACTACCCCGGATATCTAGGGAATTGTATATGGATACCCCTTCGTATATGGTATAGTGTACTACTCATCATCAGAATCTAATGCAAATCAAATGGAGATGTTGTGGATTACCTTAGGGAAGGATTTTTGATGCAAGATTCTTGAGAGAGATCACAAATCCGGAAACCATGCCTTAACCCAGTAATGATGGTGGTGGTGAGCAGAGGAAAGGCTCAGCGTCGACGGTTGTAGACTGGCAATGGGTGGCACAAGACTAGCGAAGTCCCTGCATAGCCCACAACGGTGAGAAGATCGGCAAGGATAGCGGCGGCGATGGGTCGGGGGTGAACTCAAAGCCTCGAGTGGAAAACTTGGAGGCTCTGAGTGTTGGAATCTGAAGCATTACGAAATTAGGTTCGCACCATAGTCCTTAAGAGTAGTAGTTCACTTCAAATCTCAAAGGTTCCAGAAAAGTTGTTGGAGGTTCCGAGAATTTTCAGAGAACTGGACATTAAAACCGAAAGGTCCGATTGTCAGTATAGAGACAAATATCAGAAGCTCCAAAAAATTTCTGGAGGTTTCGGGATCCTGCACTTGAAGTTTTTGAAAACTAAAACTTAGAGAATCCAGGAAATATCGGATACTCCAAAGCAAAATCGGAGGTTCCAAGATTAAGATTTAGAGTGGCTCAGAATGATAATTTTGGAATCTCCCAGAATGATGTCGGAGGTTCAGGGATTTGCTACTAATTTTGAAAATATGAATCTGTGAAACTTGGGGAAAGATCAGAAGTTTCGAGTTTCAGATCGAAAGTTCACATGTGTAAATTTGAATGGATTTTCATGGTAAGTTTAGATAGATCAAGTCTAAGGACAACCTTATGGGTTCATTCCTCATCCAATTGGAGAACAACCAGTCAAGAAAAGCTACAATTTGGATGGAAATTGAACAAAGTCAATTCTAAATCTAGATAAATCTACACTACCTTATAAAAGCAAGAGTTTCCCCTGTTATCTCCCATCAGTCCGCACCGTCCAATTGTAATCATCCAGCAACTAATATTACTTTGATGGTTTGCCACCTCAAGTTGATAGATAATTACCCACCATGTCATTCACTTAAAGTTGAAAGATAATTACCCACCATTGCCCTTACTTGAAGTTAATAGATAATTTCCCACCATTGCCCTTACATAAAGTTAATAGATAATTTCCCACCATTGCCACTGCTGTACCCTCCAGTGCCCCTCTCTCCCTAATCTATGCTCATATTTTTTAATGTTTATCACCTTAAGGATAACAAATAAACAAAAATATTGTTTTGCTCACATTTTGTGAATATTGTTGTTCATTGAGAGAACACAACTCCCCCTTAGTGTGTTCACACATCTTAAGCCCCAAAAATTAATTCAAGCAAGCAACAAATATGCAATGCTTCAAGCAACATTTTGGGAATCCAAGATATTCAATTCATTCCTCAACTAAATCTATGCTCATCTAAGGGCTTGTGAAAATTCCACTAATTGTTTTTTCGTCCTTATATGGCTCAAAGCTATATCTCCTTTAGATACATGATCTCTAACGAAATGGTGGCAGCTATCTATGTGTTTGGTTCTGGAGTGTTGGGCGAGGTTGTTGGCTATCTTGATTGCACTTTCGTTATCACATAAAAGAGGCACTTCTTTCAGGTTCACTAAATAATCCATCAAAGTTTGCCTCATCCAAAGCAATTGGGTGCAACAACTACCGGTAGATATGTATTCAGCTTTGGCAGTGGATAGGGCAAGCGAGTTTTATTTCTTATGAGGACCAAGATACAAGGGATCTTCCAAGAAATTGGTAAGTGCTAGAGATGCTCTTCGTATCTACCTTGCATCCTGCATAATCCGAGTCTGAATATCCAATTAGGCCGAAGCTAGTACCTTCGGGATACCATGAGCCTTAGTTGGGTGTAGGAACTAAATATCTCAAGATTCTCTAAATGGCCACGAGATGACACTTCTTAGGAGCTGCATGAAATCTTGCAAACATGCAGACACTAAGCATGATATCAGGCCTAGATGCACAAAGTTAGAGGAGAGAACCTATCATGGATCGATATATCTTATAATCCACGAGTTATCTTCCAAGTTGAGATCAAGGTGGCCGTTGGTTTGTATGGGTGTATGGATTGCTTTGCATTCTCCATGTCAAACTTCTTGAGCATGTCCTTGATGTACTTGCCTTGACTTACAAAATTTCTTCTTGGAGTTGCTTGACTTGAAGTCCAAGGAAAATTTCTGACTCCCGCATCATGGACATATCGAACTTGTTAGCCATCATTTTGTCAAATTCTTCACTAAAGGCATTGTTAGTAGATCCGAAAATAATTTCATTCACATAAATTTGACAAATAGAAAGTTCACCATCAATGAATTTAGTAAACAATGTGGAATCAATCTTTATAATTTTGAAGCCCTTTTGAGTAGAAAGTCCTTAAGACACTCATACCAAGCTCTAGGAGCTTGTTTGAGGCCATATAGTGTCTTATGGATCTTATAGACATGATTAGGGTGTTTTGGGTTTTCAAAATCGAGGGGGAGGGTTGTTCGACAAAGACTAATTCATTAATGTTTCATTTGATAAAGCAAGATGTCATGATAATTTGTGTAAGCGAGTAAAATCCTAATAGCTTCTATTCTAGCAACCGGGGCATAAGTTTTCCCAAAATCGAAACCTTTGACTTGTGTCTTGGGCCTCAAGTCTCGACTTATTTCACACAACTTGTCTATCTTTTTCTTGTTTGTTGTGGAAAACCCACTTGGTGCCGATCACATTTTCACTTGGTCTTTCCATAAGTGTCCAAACTTGATTACGCTCGAAATTATTGAGTTCTTCATGCATCACGTTTATCCAATCCAGATCTTCTAGAGCAACTTAGACCTTGGTAGGTTCCAAAGAAGAGATAATGGAATAATGCTCAGAAAAATTTCCAACACAAGATCGAGTTTGAGTTCCTTTACATGTATCGCCAAGTATTTGGTCAACGGGATGATCTCGTTGCAAACTTATATTGATTATTGGATGACTCAATTGTGCTTGAGGTGGATCTTGGACGAGAGGTTGAGCTTGGTTATCACTGTCTTGATGTGCCTCCACACTTTGGATATCATCATGTGTCGTGGTTTGAGCTCTCCACTTGGATGGGTGATGAATTTTCCTGCACTTCAGTTGGCAAGACATCTCCAAGAGCACATTCTTGATAGCTTTTGCCAATCCTATTTTAATGGGGACAATTTATGCTTGAGAGATGTTAGTGTCATCAAATTGTACACCACACATTTCTTCAATTATACATGATGCATTATTGAAGACCTGATATGTGTGCGCATTTGATGCATAGCCAAGGAAAAATCCCTCATCACATTTGGGAGCAAATTTAGCAAGTCTTTGCTTTTTGTTAAGGATATAGAATTTGGTCCCGAAGAACCAGAAGTAGGAGACATTGGGCTTGTTCCCGATTAGTAGCTCATATGGCCTCTTCTTCAATAGCCAGTGAAGATACAAGCGACTGATGGCATGGCATGTGTTGTTGACGGCTTCCGCCCAGAAGGTGCGTTTCTTCCTCTACACAACCCCATTTTGCTGAGGTGTACAGCCGAAGGAGAACTCGTGCTTGATGGCTTCTTTCATCAAGAAAATCCTCGATATTGGTTTTCTTGAATTCGGTTCCGTTGTTGCTTCTCACATTCTAGAACTCGTTATGGGCTCTTCTTGCAAACTTCTTGAAGATATTGTGCAAACTTCTTGAAGATCTTGTGTGTTTCCTCCTCGTCATGCAAGAAGAATACCCAAGTGTAGCAAGAGAAGTCATCGACAATTACAAATCCATAGGAGTTACTCCTTATGCTCGCATAATTGACAAGACTGAATAAATCCATATGAAGTAGCTCAAGTGGCTTGTTTGTCGTCATGATGTTCTTCATTGGATGTGGACTCCCGACTTGTTTTCCCACTTGACATGTGCTACACAAGTGATCCTTGTCAAATGTCACATCCTTGATGCCGGTGATGTGCTCTCCCTTGAGTATCAGGTCAAGATTCCGCATCCCTATATGAGCCAATCTCCGATGCCAAAGCCAACCTAAAGACAACTTGGCCAACAAACATCTTGATGCAAGAATCATTAGATGAAATTTTAACCAAATAGAGATTACCATTTTGGAAGCCCCTAACGAATAAAGAGTCGTCATCACTCTTAGTCACTAATACTCCATTCTTAGAGAATTTATAATCAAGGTTCAGGTTGAAAAGTTGCAAAATGGACAACAAATTGTAATTCAAGGATTTAACGAATACATTGAAATTAGAGAGATCATTTGATATTACGATTTTGCCCAACCCCATTATCTTTCCTTTTGCATTATTGCCGAAAGAGATATTCTCATGTGGTGATCAATGGCTATCAAAATATGGGAAGATTTCTTTTCCTCCGGTCATGTGATTTGTGCATCCACTATCTAGCACCTAACATTTTCCACTGAAGGTTTAGTCCTACAAAACTAGGTTTGTTTACATGCCCATACCTTCTTGGGTCCTTGGGCGTAAGACACAAGAGACTTGGGCATCCAAATAGCACTTCTCCTAACATGATCATCATTCCTAGGACCAACATATTTGGTGAATATTTTATCATCCTTGCCTTTTGTAACCACAAATGGAGCATTAAAGGTACCGTCAAGGTTAGAGTGGACCCTTTTAGCTGCATGACCCTCAAACATGGAAGCTTGGTCTTGCTTCTCTTTTGCTTGCACGAATTTGGTCTTGGGATATTGTCAAGGATCTATGTCTTCCCGTTGTCATTGAATCTTGGGAAAAAGCCGAGACCGTCATGGTTAATGTTCTCCTTTTGGTAGCTCAAGATCTCCTTAAGGGTCTTACCACCCTATAGCACTTGAGCAAGCCATGTTAGAGTTGATCCTTCAACCTAGCATTGTCACCCAACATGGTTGCTTCACGATATATGGGGTTAGAAGTAGATGCAACATTATCAAGAGCAAGTGTGGGTGTGTCCTTAAATGAGTCAATGCATTTTGGACATGGCATATCTACACCCATTTGATATAAGTTGGATTGCTTGTTAATGAGATCAAGATGCTTAGCCTTGAGAATGTCATGATTAATCGCAAGAGTCTCATAATCATCTTTCCTCTTGATGTTCTCGAGATTAAGACTCTCATAAGATGTCTTAAGCTTCTCAAACGACTTCTCAAGCCTATGAGGGGAGACCTCAACCTCTTTGCACTTGGGAGTTAAGGACTCATTCTTCTTCTTCTCATGATCAGCAAGTCCTCTTGCCTCTCAAGAATAGCAATAAGAGAATCATAGCTAGGCAAGTCCAACTCATCAATATCATCATCAAGCAAGTCACTCATCACTATCGTCATATTTAGCAATTTTAGTGGATGATACAACCTTTGATCCCTTTTCCATGAGGCGACGAGGTATCTCATCATCGCTTGAGTGGTCAAGAGGGACTTGGCGGGTCTTTTATTAGCCATGGTGAGACCGGCAACCCATCTTCATCAGAGTCAGGTTTTTAGCTTGTATCATCGGAACCCCACTCTTCGCCGATGTGGGCTTGGGCCTTGTACTTGTTTTTTTGATGTACTTGCCATTCTCATTTTAACATCCAGCTTTTTCTCAAGGATGTTACATTTTATTTTCTAAAGCTCTTATCATTGGAGTTAAGAAAAGAGAAGAGATTTCAATTCCTTTATGCATCTTTTATTCTTGTAAAATTCCCTTAGTTTAACCTTGAAGTTATGCATATTTTAAATTTGAACTGTGCAAATCTCTCTCAAATCTTGGTTTGGATTTGAACTTCTGTTGCAATTTTGGTTTTTGAATAATCAAAAACCCTTTTCCCTCCTCTCTTCTCAGTCTGGACCGAAACCTCCATCGTAGCCCACTTCTTTCCCCTTCTCCTTTGCCCCTCCACCGAATGGGCCAACCAGGGCAAGGCCTGCTAAGTCAGCCCACCATGGTCACTTAAGTGACTTCACCACAGCCATCAAATCTTGATCTAGGGGCTGCCAGTGCATACCCCTTCACCCTCTAAGTAATCTAATCCTGCCCCTTCATCTCCAATCCAAAGGACCACATCGCATACCCCTTCAATCTTTAAGTGATCTAATCTTGAGCATCCATCTTCAATCCAACGGCTGCTGATGCACCTTTCCCTTTCCTTGTTTTTCCCTTATCTTATCCAAATGACAGCTGGGCCCCAGTTGTCATATGTTTCTTCAAGCTCAGGTTGGCTTGGAGCCCAACCCGGGCTGCACCCGTGTGCACTCCGCCTTGCACCCGATCACCTCCCGCGCTGTTTCTTCACGCCCACGTCAACCAGTGAGTCCATCTCCCCCATGCCTCCTCTATTCCATTGCGGATACGCCTGAATCATGAGTTTGTTACACGTACGAGCTTGGATCCGAGCCAACCTCCGCATGCATATCTTTTCCCTCTGCCCTCTATAACTACCCACGCCCCCGTAGCTCTCCTCATACCAACCTCCTCCACCAAACCCCAAAAACCCGAGCCCTAACCCCCTCCATATCGGGCGAATTCGAAGCTCCTTCGCCACAGCCGCTGCCGCCGTTTTCTCGTCGCTGTAGCCAAGGTGAGGCTCCAGCGGCCGATTCCTCGCGTTTACAGCCTCCCCTCGCCCTCGCCAATCTCCTAGACATGGTCCTGCAGCCCCTCTCATCCATCAGCCGCAGTTGCCACGCCACCACGCCATAACCGACGTCGGTGCTCGGCATCCACACACACCAAGAAGTTGCCTAGCTTCGCTGCTCGTGTCACACGATTTGCTTCGGTGCTAGCAGCATGGTCCATGCTCGGTTGGGCTGTATGTCAGGTGTAGCCTTGCTGCACCAAGCTCACCACTGTTGCATGTCAATGTCAATGTCGGTGACCCCATTCTGATCTCCTCTCCCACCAATGCAAGTTCTTCCAATAGGGCTAGGGTAATCCCTAAAGCGATCTACGGCAGTGTATTCAATTCTTTTGTTAGTCTTTAATCTATAGCTTAGCAGGTTGAGGTTTGAGCTAATTGAAAGATCTTTTCCCATCTAGATTATTTCTGGCGTTATTATGCAGCATGCTGTAACTTGTTTTTCTGAAGTTATTAGCAGATGTAGGAGTCATCTCATGCACTTATTAGCCTCTAATCATGCTGCTTAATTCATGTGCATGTGCTCATCTAGTAGATATAGTTTTGCTCGTGTGGTATTATGGCATGTGAATGTCTGATGCTTGCCATGTATATGTGGTAGCTAGTTCTTGCATTTAAATCAATGAAGCTAGTGAAGGTTGGTTGCTTTATTCCATGTGAGCTACTGCGTGATTATTCCTAGCATGATAGTTTGGTTGTTGTTATTTATCTCATGAGGTAATATGGATATTTATCATGATACACCTACAACATATACATCTTGCTCTAGTGGTAGCTAAAGGTTACTGTATGCAATATAATTGTTGAGCCAACACTAGCATGTGAAGGGAGATTTTGCATGAAATGCTAGCATGCTAGTATTGATTCTTAGCTAAAGATATATACATTTATATATACAACATGTTCATTGTTAATTGATGAGCTAACATGTTAGGAAGATACCGTTCTGTTGATTCCCATACTAGCATGTTAGACATATGATTTCATGTGCCCGTGCATATGTGTATATATATGCTATGTAGTTAAGAAATCATATGCCATAGTCTAGTTGTTTCTCATATATGCATATATTTAGATGATTGCTTGTCTAAATGTTTATCAGTTGGGTTCATGTGTCGGTGGTGGTCTTAGCTTAGGTTAAACCTAACCCTAAGCCTCATCGAGCCTCTTCTCTACTTATCTTCATCGTGCTACCTTTGTCCTTGAACTCCGAGCTCCTTCTCGATCCTGCTATCCTCCATAGAATCTTTTATTTGGTTTTTCAATATTCTTTGATTTATTGCTGTTATGGTATTTATTGTTTCGCCTTGGAAATCGTTCGGTGAGTAGGGAGTGATGGGATCAACCAGGGACAGGATCCAGAAGCAGAAGGAGGCTACAACAATGAAGACATGCCCCTTGTTCTTGATCATGTTGATCCTATATTTGCAAAAATCATTATATTTTGTGTTGTTTATAAATTTGCATGTCGTTTTGTATTTAACAAATGCTTTAGCGTTAGTTCCAAAGTGAACCATAAATCCATGTCGCCATGCCTTGTTTTCTCTAGAGTAGTCATTCAATTAATAATAGAAGTAGAAATGCTTAGCCCTGCAAATTTAGTAAAAATATCATTTTGTGCTTCACCGAAAGTTGACTTATGTCATGAATCATGAATTGATATCACAAGGTGATATGTTGGGCTCATTGAGCATTTAACATCTATCTACTTCTATCTAAAATCTACTCTGGGTGAAACTTATCGGTAAGGTGTGGGCGACAACTAGATTGTTGAGGCGGATGATTGTTTGAACATTTAGTTTTTAGGGTATGTGTTAGCGTCGCCTACACCATAAGAAACTGAATTGTCACTTGGCCAATTAATTTGTTGTAAGCTAGGGTGACACTGTGGAGGGGAACGAAGCCAGGGATCCGCCTGGTGAGGCAACTGCTAGTGATAGCTATCCTAGAGTTAGCCTGGTGGGTAGTGTCAACTAGGGGACAACATTGTAAAGGCCTTGTTGTAAGGGCTCGGTCACATTCCTCGGAAGAGTGCGAAACCCCGGTTAATCTTACATCTTGTGGTAGAGTGTATAACCTCTACAGAGTGTTAAACTAATCGATTAGCCGTGTCCACAGTCACGGATGACATAACGTTCTATTCATAATAAGGAATCTATCTTCTTTCTATTTCTTTTCCCTCTTCCTTATTCTCCCTCATGACTCCCTTCTAATGCTTTTGCCTCTACCTGAATCTTGGTTAAGTATAGGTGACAAGAACCTACCGTTGGGATTAAGGCATCGACCTTACTTGACTAGTGCTGGTGGTTGGAACCTTCACTGCAATACCCCAGTTATTAAAATTTGTTTTGATCTCAAATACATGATTTGATTTCAAAACCCTCCTTCGAAATTATTAAAGATATTTAAACTAAAAGTGTCATTTATGCAAAAGAACCATAAACCATGTTCCTTTATTTAAGCATGCATGTAGAGGTAGGCTTCCCTAAAAAGGGGCACGCTGATTACGTGAAGCACTCATCGAGCATGTTTGTTTTGGGCATGTTTAGATAACTTTGAAGCTAAAGAGAAGACTATGGAGATTATTATGATGATGCTGAGAAATAGGGTCTTCGCTAGTCTTCGTTGGTTGCCTGTGCCTGAGATGGAGACTACCGCGCGTTTCTTTATATTTTTCCGATGTGTTCTGAGATGTAAAGGACATAAGTTCTAAGTACTTTATTAGCCCCGTGGCTTATCATTTTTGTAACAAAACTATGTGATGTGTTCTATGATATTTATTTTGCATGTGTTTATTAGCAAATCCTAGGACTAGCGAAGTGTACGCAGGGGGGTCTGGGAGTTTACTCTCAGGTTCTCACACCCATGGTGCTCCTTCTTCTTGTGGTCCTTGTCCTTTCCATCCTTGTTTTCATTCTTTGGATAGTGGCCCATCTTGCCACACTCGAAGCACGACCTCTTCATGAGACCTTTCTTGCTGAAATTTTTACTCTTCTCCTTGCCAAAGAACTTGTTGGCACCACCTTCCTTGATCATCTTGGAGAATCTTCTCACGAAAAAGACATGTCCTCATTATCAAGTTCTTCTTCTTCACCGTCACTTGAATCATCCTAAACGACGTGTTTGGCCTTCAAAGTAATTTTTTCTTGTGGCTTGAGTTTGAGGCCACGAGCTCCTCTTTGTCTTTGCCATTTCATGGGCAATGATCCTTCGGAGCACCTTGGTGGGACTCAAGGTCTTGAAGTCACTCCTTTCGTGAAGGAGCATCACCAAGTACTCGTACTTGGGTGTGAGTGCTTGGAGCATCTTCTTGATGACGAAGTGATCACTGCCCTCCGTGCTCCCAAGGCCCTTGAGCTCATTCACAATGTGATTGAGATGTGTGAACATTTCATTCACACACTCATTCTCTCCCATTTTGAAGCAATCAAGTTTTCTTATGAGACATCAAGCTTGGACTCCTTGAAGGATGAAGTCCCTTCATGTATTTCCATGAGAATGTCCCATATGGCCTTGGCATTCTCGAGGGTACGCACCCGATTGAACTCATCCAGACTCAACGCGTTGAAGATAGCATTGGTTGCTTGGGCATTGAGATGGATGTTCTTGTAGTCATTCTCGTTCGGCTCATCCTCATTGAGAACTACAAACCATAAACAAAAATTTGCCATATCCTTGGACTTATGGCCAGTAAATGCATCTTCATTTTGTGTTTCCAAGTAGAATAGTTAGTGCCATCAAATAAGGACCCTTACCTACATGCATCCCCTCAATGGAAGATATCCCATTTATTTAGTGATGAAACCGACGAAATGAGAGAATATAGCTCTGATACCAATTGAAATGATCAAGACTACCAACTAGAGGAGGTGAATAGGCAATTATCCAAAACTATGACAAAATCAAATCTTATGCATACTAGTAAGCAAAATGTGCTGGAAAAACTAGTATACAGGAAGGGAAAGTAGCACAAGCAGAAGGGGACAAGAATTTGTTGTTGAAGTTCGAGCCTTTGGTGAAGCTCTATGTCTCCATTTAGGAAGCTTGATCTAATGATCGAAGTCAGCACTAAAACGTGCTTTTCCCTTCTCTTCTGATAGCTCTTCACCTTACGGTAGGTAAGATCCAAACCCTCACAAACTTGATGAGGCGATTCACACTTCTTTTTGAAGACTCCCAACACTCCCAACCATCTAGGATATGCCAAATCTCCAAGAGTAACAAACTTTGATCAAGACGGCCTAGAGATGAACTCTTGCTTGATGCTCAATCAAGGGCTCAACCAATCTCTCTCAAACAATTCCACACAAAGATTAGATCTTTGGCTTGAGGCATAAGAGAGCAAGGAATGAAGGATTCAAAGAGTTATCTGTGCAAAGAGACTTAGGGTATATATAGCCAACACCTTAAAAATTAGTTTCTTATGCAAAAAGCAAAAAGGTCAGACCTTCCGAATTTGAACCAGGAGGTTCCGACATTTTGAAACCAACGGCTATTTTGCTGTCCAAAAAAGATCTCAAAACATCCGGAAAGATTCCGGAGGTTCCGACTTTTAGAGCACAGCGGACTTAAGCACATGTCAGAAGTTCTGACATGGGCCTCAGACCTTCCGGGATATAAGGTTGTCTTAGCAAGACAACTCGAGAACAAAACTGTAGAGGCTCCAACATGTACTCACAACTTTCGAGGTTTCAAAATTACTTAGAGAGATTTCACAGAACAAAAACTCTGATGTTTCGGAAATAATATCAGACATTCCGAGATTTCAAGGAGAAGTCCATCACAAAGACTTGGAGCATCTAGGAAACCTTCAGAGGCTCCAACTTTGAACCAAAGGACTTAGACAGTTGCAGAACCAAAACTCGAAGGGTCTAGAAACAAACATGGATGTTCCAAGATTTCAAAGGAGAGTCCAGAGCAGAGATCCGGAGCATCTGGAAAACTTCATGTTGCTCCGATATTGGAGCACACTAGACTTGAATGATATCAGAACCTAATCTCGGAGATTCCAGGAAAATTTTGGATCTTTCGACTTTCAAAAATCCAAATATGAAGGGCAACTCGGAGGCTCCGAGTTCCTAGATTCCACACACAGAGCTGGATCGCTAAAGCTCCGAGATCAATCTCGGAGGTTCTGACTTTTTTAATATGTAGAAGGGTTTCAAAGGCCTCTTTGGATTTGGAAATTGATTCTTATTTGAGCATTTAACAGGTACTCTCAGCAACTAGTTAATCTCAGTCCCCCTTAATAGTACAGCTTGTCCTAGACTCAATGTGATTCAATGAATCACCAAAAAGCTAAAGAAATGTCCTTAATCTTTAATTTCTTCAAGCCATGCTTCCGTTGGAAATTTTTGGGGGTCACCAATGCTGGCTAAAGCACTCCTTGGAACTAATAACCTGATCACACTTGATGCACACATTATTTCCTTAATGGTTTTGTAATTAATCACCAAAACTCATTTAGGGGACCTAGATGCACTTTCAACCTCCCACCGATGTGTGTCCTTATCCATTCCCCTCCTTCTCATTGCCATAGATCAGTGCTCCTTAATGTCCCCCCTAGCTTACAGTGGTCATCGGTTTCCTCTCTCGCGACTGTGGGTGATCAACTCCCTTTCTGGTGAGCGGTGGTCATTAGCTTCCTCTTCGTGAGTGGTGAGACTCGGCATTCTCTCCTTCCTCTCTAATGGTTCACATGCCTGAGATGGCAGTAAGCATGTGCACACCCTCCTATCCATTGTTGTACATGTACTTGTTGTGTGTGCCATAAATATAAAGAGAATGCAAGGTAGGTTTCGATTATGCGTGCTTAGGGTTCTGATTCTACATGATCAGTGTTCGATTTTCCATATTAGGGTTAGATTTTGTGTGATTAGAGTTATATTTCACTTGATTAGAGGTGGACTTTTGTTTGCTCCTATGTATGTGCTACTGGAGAGGGCTTGATTTTTTACATGAGTTGGATAGGGTTTCTATTTTGCAAGACTAGGGTCTCAATTTCGCGTGCTTAGATGTTAGTTGCCAATGATGGTTACTTTCCAATGTTGGTAAGTTGTCGATGATTATAAACAAGGCCAGCTACGGGCAATGGCACTCATAGGCATGGGAGTCAGTCTGAAGAAAATTCATTTGAATACCTTTTATACATATGACCGCATTGCTTACACTATGCATCTTTTGCGGCTCATGCAGTTGGTTAGTTCATATGAGGAATTATGATAGTTAAGGAAGGATGTTGTTTAGCTGATTACATGCATGTTATGATTTTCCTAATTTTTTCAAACTTGTCGTGTTTCTCTCTATTGTAGGCAATGGATGGGGAGGTGATTGAGGTTTCTGAGACTGTTCTACATTCAAAGGGGTGTGTGGGTGAGAAGAAAGGCTAGAAGGCTTTGAATGAGCCAAAGGAGTGGACTCCTATTAGTCTATCACATTATGTGCTTTCCTGTTTTACCTTATACTTGGTTTGATTAAGCAGTTTTTGGCCTATAATGAATTGTTACATGACTTATTGTGATGCACCCTATTCTGCTAGATGAAATAGTAGGCAACAAAACACAATTTTGGCCTATGACGAATTGTTTACATGACTTATTGTGATGCACCCTCTTCTGTAGATGAAATAGTAGGAAACTAAATACCCATTTTTGTCTGATAAGAACATTTGCCACCTGACTTAAGCTAACTATGTTTGGATTTGGTTTTGGTTATCTCCATGCAAGGAGGGTGTAAATTATATCCTTGAACATATTAAGGCCAATTCTTAGGTTGTTGGTGTGTTTCTTCATAAAAACATTTGGCTTATAATTTTATAGGTATTAGCTAAGAGGTCAAGGAGCAAGGATGCATCCAGTGCCCAACACAGTAGCTCTATGGGGAGAGGTAGACCACCTAGAGTTGGACACTTCCACGATGATAGGGTGCCTAGTCACTTCTTGAAAGTGATGTTGGAACACAACATGCACAAATAGGTAAGCTATCTACCTAATTTCTGATGACAAAATTTTTTGTTTCCCTTTTGTTTTAGGTCATTCCTGCTAGTTTTGAACAATGGATAAGTGGCCTGCTACCTAGAACCATCAAGCTATAGACTAGGGTAGGATGCACCTGATATATGTAGATCAAAAAGACAGATAGCAAGCTGGTGATGGAAGCAGGTTGGTTCCCCTTTGTAGTTTGCCATGCCTTGCAGGTTAGAGACTTCCAAGTCTCCAAGTGGATTGGTAAGTTTGGATCACACCTGTTCTGAGAAGACAGTTAAATGTGGTGATCATCTGTATTCCAAGGCCCTGATCTTAATTAATGTGTTGTCTACTAAACTCTAGAGAGGTGGTCATAGAAAACCCCTCTATTAATGTCATTATGACCTTATTATGTCCTAGACATATATATTGTGGTACTAATTAAGCTGTGATGTTGTGATATATATGATCATGTTGGAAATATGCCCTAGAGGCAATAATAAAGTTGTTATTATTCTATTTTCATGCTCATGATTAAGTTTATGTTCTATGCTAGAATTGCATTGGTTCTTGAATATGAGATTCAGAGGAAAACCTAATTGCATGTGTGGAATAATAAACACCATTCAGATCCCTAGTCAGGCCTCTAGACTAGCTCATATATTGTTGACTGCGAGATCACTTCATCAATATATTGTCAGTATCTTCTCATTATGTGTTAACGTTTACTTGCGTCCTTAGACCATGAGAATATCGTAGACCCGGATACCGGATGGTTGCTTTGGGGTCATCAAACGTTACTCCATAACTGGGTAATTATAAAGGTGATTTTCAGGTACACCAGAAAATATATCGTGGTTCTAGATATCTCAAGACTGGGATTTGCCCATCCGGCGATGGAGAGATACACTCTGGGCCCACTCGGTATTACGGTGTCCAGCATCGCCTGGCCAGGTATTGTGACTAAAAGGTTAGTCACGGGGATACCGGAATACGGAAACGAGAAAAAAGTACAAACCGGTAACGAGGATAACTAGGTATGGTGATCAAGGAGTTGATCACAGAGATATCGTCAAAGTCTCGCCTCAGGTTGTGTAACGTATCGTGAGGCAAAAGGATGATATGCGGTAATACGAGGTTCGCTCGATAAAGATCTTCGATGATATGTGGGAATCGTTATGGGTGTCCAGATCCCGCTAACGATTATTGACCGGAAGGTGTTCCGAACATGTCCACATATACTCGAACCTATAGGGTCACACGCTTAATGTTTTAGCGACATTTAGGATGCTACAATTTATGGAGAACGAGAGAGAAGGGTTTCGAAAGTGTTTCGGATGATCTCGAAAGTGTTCCGGGAGGTCCCGGATGGTTCCGGTGATGTCCGGAAGTGTTCCGGAAAGTTCTAGAAGTTCTAGAAGGTTCTAGAAATTCTAGAAGGTTCCAGAAGTTCTAGAAGGTTCTAGAAGGTTCTGGTGGAGTTGGACTCCAACTCCAACAGGGTGTCCCTGCTGGAGTAGGACTCCACCTGCCTAGGGAGAGCTGCCCCAACCCTATAAATAGAGGGGCAGGGCACCTCAAAGGGTATCCCGAGCAGCCCCAGAGGCAGCCCCAGAAGCAGCCCTAAACCCTAGGCCGGCCATCTCTAGATTGGTCACAGCCTTCTTTTTCTCTCTCTTCTAAATTGGATCTAGTACAGCTGCCGGCGCGCTGCTGCTTCTCCTTCTCGTAGATCCTCGCTGTTCTTGTGTGCTGGTCCACACATTACCGCGGTGTCGCTGATCCGGTATGCGTGGATACCTCGGAGACGTCGTATACTTTGGTGTTCGATCGGGCGAACTATTCGCGAGGAGATCGCTCTCGCGGCTGGGAGGTATAACCTAGCTGCGGGAGTCTGCGGACTTCATCGACATCGGTCAACTTCTCCGCTGCATTGACGTGATCGTCGAAGGTATGATCTCGTTGCCTGCACCTCGATAGTGATCTTGGGGTGGGTTGTGCGCGGTAAATTTTTGTTTTGCGTAGCACGTTCCCCAACAGATCAAATGATAGAAGGAGGAGAATTATAGTTTCAGTGTGAGAAGTGTGTTTTAACCTCACTACTTGTGTTGTAAGGTGAGCACCATAGGCGGGATGATGATGGCCTGGATCAAACTAGCTTTCTCGCAGAAGTATTTTCTAGTTTTATATTGAACACACTAAAAACGTTATTTGGAAAGTGGTAGGTTTTCCACAATTAAGGCGTCACTCATAATTGCATCTGCACTTGAACTAGAAAATAGCAAATAATATTTTAAAATTTTAATTAACAAATAAAGCAGAATTAAATAATGAAATAAATAAAAGTAAAGAGAGTGTTGAATAATATAAATCTAATAATAAATAGTAGTGGAATATGCTTTACGAGATGTTGTGCATGTGATCATGTAGAGATGACCAATCACGTGCTAAGATGAGAACAAATCACTCGTATATTTGTATTATATGGTATGCATATAGCCATAAATAGATGTCCTCTTATCAATCACATCACTTTTGTCCAATATTAAGATGATCATGAAAGATTCACCGGAGTAAAGTATAAAGCATGGTGGCACATGTTATTCTTCAAACTCATGTATCTAAAACCCCTCACCATTGACTCTCACTCAATAGGTGGTATAATTAATTACATGAATAAGCATTTGATATTACAAATACAAATAATAGTTCTAAGATCATATTGTCCAGGCCCTAGACAACAAGCATCAAGGCTAGCAATAATAAATGATGAACAATAATCAACATCAAACAATATGCAATTATGAATATAAGTGCATCATAGCATCCTTACAATTCACCAATTCCCGTTCATCCCATATGCATACGATGGACTACTCAAGCATGATAAAAGGATGGAAACAAACAAGTATCATCATAGAGATTATAAAGAGATACAACAGTAGCAACTCCCCAAAATCATCAGGTGATGATCTCCCTTGGTAGCGGATGAGGAAAGGGGCATCGATTCAGCAGAGAAGCAGTGTCCATCTGAATTCTAGTGGATGTGGATTATTCTATAGATGCGAACAGTATGACAATATTTTCCGTCTCAGAGGAGCCCTCTCTTGGACAATACGCATAGGCACGGATAAGTAGGAAAAATGGCATGCATAGGGGAACCCCACAAACTCCAGACGGCAAGAGGGGCCAGCAGGGCCTGCCGCCTGGGCCCTGTAGGTGCCCTCTTGCAGCATCCCTCCTATGGTGTTCTTCCCCTCGTGTACTAAGTCTGAAAAGTTACTTTTTCCATGAAATTATGAAGTTTTCTGCACACACTAACAAAAGATAGTTTTCCAGGATAACTACAATAATTAGCAGTTAATGCAAATATCCAAGAAAATTAATAAATAAATAATATGAAAAGCATAGAAAATATCGATATGTTTTGTACGTATCTGATGCAGGCAACCAAATAGTTAATCAAAAATGGAAGTTCTAGACCTATTGTATAATTAACACTTACATATCTTAGAGGTAGGATTAAGGCCACTTGTCATGTAATCTCATATCATGGAATACGAAGAGACTGATTACGATCAATTCTTCACCTAGGTTATGTTACTTCAGGAAAATGTAGAACTCATGGATAAATACAATCAAACAATCAATTTTAGCAAGGAATACAAGCCTTGCACCTAGGAAAAGTGCAAGATTGTCATCAACTGAAGCTTTGTATTTGTCTATAGCTTTGGGTTATTGAAATATGTAGCCAAAAGGTAAACTAGGGACATGTATCTCAAAATCCTCGACGAAGCTAAGTTGAAAACTGCTTTCAGGAGGCGGTATAGCTATGCACCCTATAGCTAGATGAAATTGAAAACCTAGCACAAAGTTTTGTTCCCTGCAAATTGGTTTGTGCTTCTTGCAAAGTTATTTGCTGTCTTTACTAAAATCATGTCTAATTAGATGAATCACCTGAAGGGCAATCTAAGCCAGCAAACATACCTATGTCCTAATGCAAAGGTACTATAAGCACATGTACATGAAAGAAATATGCCGCAATCATATCCAACACTACAACGCACACTCACCATATGGGCATAAGTCGAGAGGCTACCTAAGAGTTCCGATTAAGAGGCAGTAGCATTAATGCAAGACAAATAAATGATCAAACAAGCTGACTTGGTCCATAGAGAAAGTAGAAATAAACATTTTCCATGATAACTTGATAAGTAATTCAGATAGGTCATGTCAAACAATGCACCAATGCGAGTCTAGAGAAATGTAAGTGGAGCCGGTTATATTTTCCAAGGTTTTCATCATCAGCGTCATATTGCTCACTTAAATTAATTAACACCATATACATGCCTCTGTGAACACATACCAGAAAAAAGTATTCACATCAGTGCCATGTAACCGAGAACAACTAATGTTGAATTTGAATTTTCACAAGTGAACACCTAGTTATAATCAACATCAAATGCTAGGGAAAGATGAACTTGTTATTAATATAACTGTTAATTCTATTTTATACCCATTATGTACTTTAAGTTTGATCCTTATTCAATGAATTTTAATTGGATCAATTCCATATTTTTGCTACTAATGACTAATTAACTGTTAGATTATGCAAATCTCTCTTTTTTGTACTTAAGGTGTGAAGGATCGCAGGAAAAAGGGCATATATGAATATATTTGAAAACTACTCATCAGATGAGCGACTTAAGAAATGAGAGCCCGAATAGAGACTCCAGAAGGATTGCCGACCAGTGGTATGACCGGCACCGTCCATACCGCACGGTTGTACCATGGTCGTACCGTGCTGCCACGTCAGATCAAGCAATTTTCTTTAAGGGATCCTGAGGAGAATCACAATGATTACTTCAGAAAACCCTAAACAGCACCTTTAATCTCTATAAAGAGAGGAGGAGAGAAGGATGAGGATGACAATGATGGCAGGATGACGATGACGTGGGAGAGAGAGACAGTCGGTGTCGGAGTATTATTTCGGCAATACTACTTATAGGGCGGCGTGAGCACAGCAAATCCGGATGGGTGCACACGAGAGACAAGATTTAGACAGGTTCAGGCCCTCACGGAGAGGTAATACCCTACGTCCTGTGTTCGGTGGCTGGCATTGCTGTATCCTGGGTGCCGCAAGCCCTAGAGAATTGATCTCGAAGGGGCCTGAGCTATGAAACAATGGAGATTAAGCTAGCTAAAGTGGTCTCCCCGATCGGAGGTCCCCTACCGGGCCTTATATAGTTGGCCGGGGTAGGGTTACAGAGTCCGGATCGGGTTAACAGATATGTTTCCTATTCGGTTACAACCAATTCCGAGTATGCCGGACAGGCATTAGTCCTTGTCTTGTACTCCACGTCGGTGAGGCGCCCCCGTGTTATAGTCGGACTCCGAGTGGTCGGCCCGGCCCACCCCGTGGCCGGGAGGCCGGATTCGTCCTCCTTGGTAGTACCCGGGCGCCATGTCACCATCAGTAGCCCCCGAGTCCTTCTCGATCTCACCGCGACCGGTCTTTGCCTCTGGGTGACCTTCCCGGCTGACTTCGGCTGACTGGGAGATAGTGAAGGACTAAAGGAATCCCTGTAAACAAGACAATTAAAAGCCAGATAACACTCACCCGTAAGGCAGGAATGTTAAGGCGATTGAGCTTCAAACGGGTAGTTCCTGGTGGCATCCGGTCCACCCCTGGGGGTAGGGACCGACTGATAACCCAGCGGGGGGCTTGCCATGAATCCCGACTGAATTCCCGAGTAGCACCCGGCCTTCCCGAGTGGGTTAAGGCCGGCTAGGGTCCCCTGAAGGAATGCCTCTGAAATCCTTATCTGAACCAGAAAAACTAGCCATGGCGTATAGGTTCCCGAGTTCCGAAGTCTTATACCGGGTCATTCCACTGAAACCGGGGATCCCAGTTACCAGGGCCTCCGAGACTTAAGTGCTCGTCAGGTCTGGGTGGAGAATCCAGCAGCTCCGAGTTGCTCAGCGTCCGACTTGTGGCCCACAGAGGGCACGCCATCACTATCCCTCACTCGGGTGTAACCAGTCGACTGCGTTCCCCGCTGGAGGCCAGCCTCTGATACCCTTCGCAGCCAAAGCGCCCAGCACCGACTCCTTCCGGCGGTCGGCTAGCGATTTATGGGAAATACGCTTTGACTGCAATGTAGCGGAGACGTATTCCGGCAGGGTTTTCGGCCTGAAAGGCCAACCGTCGGATCTCCTTCAATAAGCCGCACGAATCGCGGCGCCGCTGGGTCGTGTGCGCAGAATCAGCGCGACGTGGCCCGCGGGATGCGCGCGGGAATCTGAAGAGGCGCGGAGTGGGGCGCGGCAGATCCGGACACGTGCCGACGTGGGGAAGCCGAACCGTCCGCCCGCCTTTTTATATCCAAAAGAGGCCGCGGGTCTGGCCCACGCATTCAATCGCATTCTTCTTCTTCCTTGCGCCCGAACGCTTCGCCTTCCTCCCCCAAATCCACTTGCGCGCCCAGCTCCGTCCAAAACCCTAGCCGCTTCTTCAACGACCTCGGATGCAATCCCCGGATTGGGAAGCCGACCCCAAGGAAGCCGAAGAGGACGCCCTGGTTTGGAAGCTGCTAAACGAAGAGGAGGAGTCGCCCGCCGAGACAATGGCCCCTTCCGCGTGGATGAAGTCGACCGCGTCGGAGGAGAAGCTCAACATCTTGGTCCCGGATGGGGCTGCTGCCACCGAAGGAGTTAGTCGAGTGGCGCGCCGCCGTGGGGGAGACCATTCCGACCCCGAACACCGGCGAGCTGGTGGTGCACAGCTCATTCCTCGAGCGGGGGCTATCGGTGCCGGTGCATCCCTTCCTCCGCGGCCTCCTCTACTACTACGGGCTTGAGCTCCACAACCTCAACCCGAACTCCATCCTGCACGTCGCCAGCTTCATCACGCTGTGCGAGTGCTATCTCGGCATCCTGCCGCACTTCGCGCTGTGGAAGCACCTCTTCATGGTGAAGCCGCAGCCGAGCCGGGACAACCCGGCCATCGTCGGAGGAGCCGGGTTTCAACTGCGGTCGGGGACGGCGAAGAAATATCCGGCCCCGCCGATGCAGTCATCCAACAAAGGATGGCACGCGCAGTGGTTCTACTGCGCCTACCCGGAGCCGGCGTTGCCGGCCTTCTCGGGCCAGAAGCCGGTGGCCCGGCCGAGCTGGTCGGACCCACCCCTTGACCGAGAGCAGGACAGCGTCGCGGTGCTGATGGGGGCGCTGGAGCAGGTGATGAAGGCCGGGGTCACCGGGAACGGTCGTCGTTGCCACTTTCGTCCGGTGGTGGGTGCAGCCGGCCAAGCTCCGGGTGCGACCCATGTTCGACTACAAAGGAGCGGAGGACCCGACCCGGGAGGCCGCCGACGAGCTGTCAGAGGGTGAGGTGCAGAGTCGGCTGGAGAAGCTTCTGGCACCAGGGACGACCCTAGACTTCTCCG
Organism: Stipa capillata; assembly: GCA_019208055.1. Taxonomy (NCBI): domain Eukaryota; kingdom Viridiplantae; phylum Streptophyta; class Magnoliopsida; order Poales; family Poaceae; genus Stipa; species Stipa capillata. The sequence continues at coordinate 92,294 of JAGXJF010005598.1, forward strand.
AGCGTCCAGCGCCTTTCACTTGGAGAAACCCGCCGACCGACGTAAGTGGCCGCTGTTCTTCCTTATCTGCTTAATTCTCTACTGAGTCTCACTCGGACTTTGCTTTTATGCCTTCGCAGGTCCCTGTTTGGCTTTGCTTCCAGCGCTCCCCTCCCGGAGGACGAGATCTGGAACCAGCCACGGTACGCTGATGTTCCGAAGGGCAAACCGCCGCCGCCGGGAGCGGCGGGGGTATCTTCATCCGGCGCCGGCAAAGCGAAAGGCGCCGGGTCCTCAAAGGGTGCCAAGTCCTCCAAGGGGAAAGGACCGGCGGTTGCTACGCCCCCTCCTCCTCCCGTAAGCATGACGGCCCAGGAGGAGGAAGAGGAGGAGTCGGATGCTGGCGGCACCTTCTTCGTGCGGAGACGGAGGCCCCGGCGCAGCGATGACCCGTGGGCAGCAGCCAGCGCTGGAGTCGCATCCGACGTCGCGGAAGAATCTTCCACCGGCGCTAATCCTGCAGCGCCGGCCGCTGCCCCGAGTGAGGCCACTCGGGCAGCTGGCGATGACGCCCCCACTAGCCGGGGGGAGAAGCGCGACGCCGACACGGCCTTCGGGGCGTCCGGCGGGTCGGGGACCTCGCCAGCCCCTGGCTGCCGCTGCACCCGGGCCGCGAGCCGCGGGGGTGAAGAAGAGGCTCGTCGTCGCTCGGTCTGCGAAGTAAGTGCCCTGCCGACTGACTTCTTGGATTCTTTCGTCTTCATATACTGACGTGGTTGATCTTGTCGTTTCTGCAGGACGCGGAAGACGGGGGACACCACTAAGGCGCCCCCAGGTGGCCCGGGATCTAGCCAGGGTGGAGGTCCCCCGGCGCCGGACACCCGGGCGTCGCCGCCTCCGCCGGCGGCTGCTCCTTCTTCCTCCCGGCCGGCGTCGCCTCCACCCGTGGTCGCTCGCGAGCCAACCCCCGAGCAGCCCGGCACGCAGGCAGTCCCGCTAGCCCCCCCTCAGGAGGAGTCCTCCGCCGGAGCGTTGGTGCCGACGGGGATCCACGGATGCCAGCCGGGACGTGGCGATGGCGGAAGGCGTGGATCCGAAGGCGGTCGGGGCCGCTTCGCCGGCGCGTGAGGGCGAGCCCGCCGAGACCTCGCCGATGCGGGAGATCAGCGGGGCTCCGCCCTCGAAACCATGCTCGGAGTTGGTGGCGCGGCCGCTCCGAATCGGGGAAAAGGAGCCGGGGCAGCCGGCCACGGTGGTAGTCGATGATACCGAGGAGGAGAAAGAGTGGCGGGCGGCTGCGGAGTGTGCCGAGCAAATCGGGGAGATCCTCCCTGCTTTGCTGAAAGCGTCAAGGGAGGCAGCCAACCTGCTGAACGGCAGGCTATGCCCTTTGATGGAGGTGAGTACTTTCCTTTGTGTGAGAATGTGTCCCTAGGAAGTAGCCCCCGGGCCTCTGCCCGACTAAGGTAGTCGGCGGACGTCCCCTTTTGTTTCTTTGTAGTTGACTGCTCTGGGTGCACGAACAGTGCACCCAGAGGGTGTAGCCCCCGAGCCTGCGGTCAACTAGGATAGTCGGGCGGAGGGTAGATGTAGTATAGTCTGTATACTCTTCTCCGGGTGCACGAACAGTGCACCCGGAGGGTGTAGCCCCCGAGCCTCCGCTGGGTCCTTGGGACCAAGTGGAGGGTTTTGATGATCCTGCCGGGTGGTCTAACTTGTTTGTCTTCTGCAGCAGGCGCTGAACCAGCGGTCGCAGAGTAAGACCGCCGTCCTCCAAGACCGACTGCCGGTGATCGAACGGATGGAGCTGCGGAAGTCCGAGTGGGACAAAATAACTGCAGCAAGGCAGACGGCGGAGGACGTGGCGCTGCAAACGCGGGGCGGAGATCACCGGCCTGAAGGCTGGTCTGTCCCAGGAAATCGCCAAGTCCCGAGGTAGGCCTGCCGAGTAACCTTGGTCTTTCGCATACTGCCTGTTGCCGAGCTGACGCGTTGTGTCGCTGCAGTAGCCGAAGACGAGGTGTCGAAACTGAAGGCGGAGCTCGAGGCGGCGAAGGCCCGCACCCGGGACCTCGACGAGGCACTTGAGGCGGAGAAGGCCTGGAGGGCGCAGCTCCAGCATGAAGCCGAGCCGTTGCAAACCCGCGCCCGGGATTGCGACCTTGCCAAGCAATGGGCCAGGAGAGTCGAGAAGGAGCTCGAGTCGGAGAAGGCCCGGGCGGAGTTGGCGGAGAGAATGGAGAAGCAGACGAAGCAGGACGCCGTGTCGGCGGCCAAGAGAGCCGCGGACGCGGAGGAGGCAGCCAAGGCCGCGAAGGAAGACGCCGAGTCGGCGGCCAAGAGGGCCGCTGACGCGGAGGAGGCGGTCAAGGCTGCACAGAGGGACGCCGCGGAGGCCGAGTCCCATAAGTGCCCTGACCACTCCATTTTGCTTTGTCCGAACTTGCTGGCCGTTGACTATGTCCTGACCTCTCCGCCTGACTGGTTGCGTATTGCTTTGCTGCTGCAGAGTGGAAGGGGCGGCTCGAAAAATCCCAAGGGATGATCGAGTCGCTGCTGAAAGCGGGGCAGGCGGCATGCGGCGCCGTCTGGTCGGATGACCCGGCGCCGGACTCCGTCGCGGCGGTCGCCGAGCGGCTGCACCAGGTCCCCGGCCAGGTGGCGAACATCGAGTCGGAGGCCGCGCGGACGGGGGCCAGCCTAGTCTTGGCGGTGGCGCGGTCCCATGACCCCGAGCTGGACTTGGAGGCGATCGGGGAAGGGTACGCCGCGGACTTTCCGGATGAAGACATTCCGGAGATGATGCGGATCGTCGAGCCCACCGTCGAGACCTTGCTGACACGCTCGGGCCTGTAGGAAAACAGAGCAGGTGTAAGCTGCTCGGGCTAGCCGAGTAGAGTTTATAAAGGACTCGGGAAGGCCGAGTTAATTTTGGGTTCACTCGGTATGCCGAGTGAATTAGCTGTACACTCGGGGATGCCGAGTAACTTTTGTAAGCACTTGTCCAATTAATCAAGTAATTTTTAAGTTAAGCGTGAAACAGACTTGTGTTCCTGTGTATGTGAGTCTGTTAGCTGCTGCTCTGTGCCGACCCGTTGTAGCCTCCTTTGCGTAGGGATTAGCCGTGGGCGTGTGTCCCGTGTAGCGTCAGGGTACGGCGTAAAACCGGCGGTCGGGGTCACAGAGTTAACGTCAGACGTTGTACACAGTACTTAAGTATTTCACGCACGAAGGGTGAAGTCATGTATGCACCGAGTGCCCGCTACGAGCGGGCGTAGCGGGCCAGTCGGGCGAAGACTTGCTTTGAATGGAGCAAAAAAGGGGTGCTTTATTCATGTTTCCAATACACTTAGAAAAAATTTAAGCGTAGAAACGACGTAGCTGTTCTATGTTCCAGGCGTTGGTGAAGACGTTGCCGTCGTTGTCCTTCAGTCGGTAAGCCCCCGGGCGTAGTACTTCGGCGATGATGCACGGGCCTTCCCACGGCGGGGAAAGTTTGTGCTGCTCTTTGTTGGACTGCACTCGGCGTAGAACCAAGTCGCCGACGTTGAAGGAGCGGCCTCGCACGTGCTGACTGTGGTACCGCCGCAGGGCCTGTTGGTACTTAGCTGAGCGAAGAAGCGCGACCTCGCGTGCTTCCTCGAGTTGGTCGAGGGCGTCCTGCCGTGCTTCTTCTGACTCGGCCTCGTTGAAGGCGCGGGCCCGCGGGGAACCGTAGTCCAGGTCAGTCGGGAGCACTGCCTCGGCGCCGTAGACCATGAAGAACGGCGTGTAGCCGGTTGATCGGTTGGGCGTCGTGCGTAGGCTCCAGAGGACGGACGGCAACTCGGCTGCCCACTTGCCTGCGAATTTGTTCAGTCGCTGGAAAATCCGAGGCTTTAGGCCTTGCATGATCAGGCCGTTAGACCGCTCGACTTGCCTGTTGGAACGTGGGTGGGCCACGGCGGCGAAGTCGAGGCTGATGTTGAAGTCGTCGCAGAACTGGAGGAACGCGCGTCCGGTGAATTGGGTGCCATTATCTGTGATAATGCTGTTCGGCACGCCAAAACGGAAGATGATGTCTCGAAAGAACTCGACCGCCTTTGCGGCAGTGATCGTGGCCACTAGTTTGGCCTCGATCCATTTGGTGAACTTGTCAACGGCGACAAAGAGGTGGGTGTAGCCCCCGGGCGCCTTCTTGAGGGGACCGACCATGTACAGACCCCAGACCGCGAAGGGCCAGGTGATCGGAATAGTCTGGAGCGCCTGGGCCGGCAAGTGTGTCTGCCGCGCGAAGTATTGGCATCCCTCGCAGGTGCGGACGATGTGATCGGCGTCCGTGACGGCAGTCGGCCAGTAGAAACCCTGTCGGAAGGCTTTCCCGACTAGCGTCTTTGGAGCCGCGTGGTGACCGCATATGCCCGAGTGGATGTCGGACGGCAGCTGCTGTCCTTGCTCTTGAGGTATGCACCGTTGGAGGATCCCGGAGGTACTCTTCTTGTAGAGCTCGTCGTTAATGACGACGAAGGACTTGGCACGCCGCGCGATGCGGCGTGCCTCAATCTTGTCGGACGGGAGGACGTCTCGTAGCAAGTAATTCAGAAAGGGCACGGTCCAGTCGGGGGTGACAGCCAGGACCTCCGGAGAGGGTTGCCGACTGGTTTCGCCTTCGGGGACCTGCTGTTCATCGGTCTTGGGTGTTGTGTCCACTTTGATGGAGGGGGTGTGCAACTCGTGAAGGAAAACCCCGGCCGGGACAACGTCCCGACTGGATCCTAGCTTGGCGAGTGCATCTGCTGCCTCATTGTCTCGGCGTAGAACGTGGGTGATCTCAAGACCGTCGAACTTGGCTTCGAGCTTGCGAACTTCTTGGCAGTAGGCTTCCATGGAGGGATCTCGGCACGACCAATCCTTCATGACCTGCCGTACCACCAACTCGGAGTCTCCGCGTGCTAGGAGCCGGCGGATCCCGAGTGAGGCGGCAAGTCGGAGACCGTGGAGTAGAGCTTCGTACTCGGCGACGTTGTTGGAAGCCGGGAAGTGGATCTGCAGCGTGTACTTGAAGCGCTCGCCTTTAGGCGAGATGAGCACGACGCCAGCCCCCGCGCCCTGGAGCATCAGGGAGCCGTCGAAATAGAGCGTCCAGTGCTCAAGGTCGACGACGGAGGGCGGAGACTGGACTTCTGTCCACTCGGCCATGAAGTCGGCAAGAGCCTGGGACTTGATGGCCGTGCGGGGGGCGTAGACTATGCTGAAAGCAATGAGTTCCATTACCCACTTTGCAATCCTGCCCGTAGCATCGCGATTGTTGATGACGTCGGCGATCGGGAAGGAGCTGACCACCGTGATGGGGTGTCCTTGAAAGTAATGTACTAACTTCCGTGATGTTATGAACACCACGTAGATGATCTTCTGGATCTGAGGGTACCGCTCCTTGGACTCGGACAGGACTTCACTGATGAAGTAGACCGGTCGTTGTACCTTCTGTATGTGGCCGGGCTCGGCGCGTTCCACGACCAAAACCGTACTGACTACCTGAGTAGTCGCTGCGACGTAAAGAAGCAGTGGTTCGTTGGGCATGGGGGACGCCAGCACCGGGGGAGTGGATAAGAACTTCTTCAAGCTGTCAAGGGCGTCCTGGGCCTCGGATGTCCAGGTGAAGGACTCCGATTTCTTCATGAGTTTGTAGAGGGGCATGGCCTTCTCGCCGAGTCGGGAGATGAACCGACTGAGAGCAGCCATGCACCCGGTCAGCCGTTGGACGTCCTTGAGGTTCTTGGGTGGGCCCATCTTGACGATGGCATCGATCTTCTCGGGTTGACCTCGATTCCTCGTTCGGAAACGATGAAGCCAAGTAGTTTGCCCGAAGGGACCCCGAAAACGCACTTTTCGGGGTTGAGCTTCATGCTGAATCTCCTAAGGTTGGAGAAAGTTTCGGCCAGGTCGCTCAGGAGGTCTTCTCTTTTCTGGGACTTGATCACCACATCGTCGACGTAGGCTTGCACGTTCCGACCGATCTGCGACTGAAGGCAACGCTGTATGCACCGTTGGTACGTAGCGCCGGCGTTCTTCAGGCCGAAAGGCATGGAGACGTAACAGAAAGCGCCAAAGGGAGTGATGAAAGATGTCTTGATCTCGTCATCCTCCTTCATCTTGATCTGGTGATAGCCCGAGTAGGCATCAAGAAAACACAACATCTCGCACCCGGCCGTCGAGTCGACCACTTGGTCGATGCGAGGGAGAGTGAAAGGATCTTTGGGACATGCCTTGTTAAGGCTAGTATAATCAACACACATCCTCCACTTTCCATTCTTTTTGCGAACAAGAACTGGGTTGCTAACCAGTCGGGATGATACACTTCTTTAATAAAGCCAGCTGCTAGAAGCTTAGCTATTTCTTCTCCTATAGCCTGACGTCTATCCTCAGCGAAACGGCGCAAGCGTTGTTTGACCGGCTTGGCGTCCGGCCGAACATTGAGAGAGTGCTCGGCAGCCTCTCTGGGAACCCCGGGCATGTCGGAGGATGTCCATGCGAAGATATCCCAGTTATCCTGGAGGAAGCTGACGAGCGCGCTTTCGTATTTGTCGCTGAGCGCAGTCCCGATCTACGTCGTCTTGGAGGAGTCTTCTGGGTCGAGTCGGATCAACTTGGTGTCCCGAGCCGACTGGAAAGATGTCGACGTTGAAGCCTTCTTGGATGGCGGTGCTTCCTCGACCACGGCCGACTTGAGATCGGAGAGGGAGGCCTCGGCGATCTGGGCTGCGGCGAGGTTGCAGTTCTCAAGATCACATGAGTAAGCATGCTGGAAGCTGCTTTGCACTGTGATAACCCCATGGGGGCCCGGCATCTTGAGCTTCAGGTAGACGTAGCTGGGGACAGCCATGAACTTGGCGTAGCAAGGACGCCCCAGGATGGCATGGTATGATCCTGGGAAGTCGACGACCTCGAAGGTGAGAGTCTCGGTCCGGAAGTTGTCGGGAGTACCAAAGGTAACGGGCAGGCTGACCTGCCCGAGTGGACTCGCCATCTTGCCAGGCACCACCCCGTGGAAGGGGGCACCAGTCGGCTTGATCTCGGATCGAGGAATCTTCATATCGTCGAGGGTCTTGACATAGAGGATATTGAGACCACTCCCGCCGTCCATGAGGACCTTGGTGAGGCGGACGCCGGAGACGATCGGGTCCACCACCAAGGGGAAACGTCCCGGCTGGGGTATGTAGTCGGGGTGATCCGCGCGTCCGAATGAGATCACGGACTCGGACCACCGCAGGTACTTGGGCACGGCCGGTTCCGCTGCGTTGACCTCTCGGTCGATGATCTTCTGGCGACGTTTGGACTCGTAGTCGTTAGGACCACCGAAAATCATCAAGCAAGCGGTTTCTTTCGGGAACTCATCACCCTCGTCCTGAGGGGGTTCCTTCTTGCCCTTGTTGGGGGCGCAGGGCTTGTTCAGGTTCTTCAAGAGGTTGCAGTCGCGCGTCAGATGATTGGACTTGGGCCCGTGGAAGTGACACGGCTGACTCATCATCTCCTCGAAGGTTGTGTTGGTGCGCGGCGGACGGCGCGCCGGGGCGCGCTCGGCAGCAGCAACGAGATCTCCACCCTTACGCTTTCGGTGCTTCTTTCTAGACGACTTGGGATGATCGTCCCGACTGGAGGATTCGGACGCCTTGCCCTTGCCTCTGCCCTTGTCGTCCCGAGTAACACTGCGGACAGCCTCTTCGCCGGTAGCGAAGCTGTTGGCTATATCGAAGAGCTCGCGCGTAGTCTGAGGATTCTTCCGCGCAATCTTGTGGATCAGGTCGGTGCTCCGAACCCCCTTGGAGAAAGCGGTAATTACGTCGCCTTCCCGGATCTCGGGCAAAGAATTCTTCTTCTTGGAGAAGCGTTGGATGTACTCACGGAGAGTCTCATCTGCCCCTTGCGTACAACTGTGAAGATCCCACGCGTTTCCGGGCTGATTGTAGGTGCCCTGGAAGTTGTTTACGAAGAGGGTCTCGAGGTCCTTCCACATATGGATGCACCCCGGAGGTAAGCTGGTTAGCCAGGCCCGCGCCGAGTCGGCCAGGAAGAGCGGCAGGTAGTGGATCGCGACGTAGTCGTTCCCACCGTTGGTCCTGCATGCTGTGTGGTAGTCGGACAGCCAGATGTCTGGTCAAGTCTCTCCCGTGTATTTGTCGATGCCGGTGACTCGGAATCGCGCCGGAAAGACGACGCTGCGGACACGAGGGCCGAACGCTTTCGGGCCCGAGTATCCCACGCCGGAGGAAGTCGGAGGAGAACGTTCCTGGCTGGTGGTTGCCGCTATCATTGCGCTGGTAGCCACGATCTTCTTTCCTGGAACCGTGATGGGCGCTTCTCTCAGCGTCCGCAAGGATCCGGGGTCCGAGTCGATTGCGGACCGGCGCAGCCTGGCGAGCATTGTTGGCCGCGTCTCGTCGAGCGCGGGTTCTGGCGTCGATGGTGCCACGAGCGTCTCGATCAGGGCTGAGTCGCCCATGGACGTCGCCGGCTGGCTGACGCCGGTCGGCGCTTGCTTGTTGGCCATCCATGCGTGATGGACTCTTCTGGGGTGTAGAGCGCCGACTCCTCGCACCTGCGGAGGAGCCGGGGTGGTCTTCGAAAACTTCAGCGTGCTGGAGGGCGGTTTTCCTCCAGCAGAACGCGGAGTCGTCGAAGTTCGTCATGTCCCGAGTTGCCCTCGGGGATATCAATGGCGCGGGCCGCCATTGTGGCTGCGACGATATTGTGACTCGGGAGAGGGAATATCGGGACTCCCTCCCTTTCACGCATGCGGAGCTCATTGTGAACCTGGCGTCCACGAGCCCTCATGTCATCATTGCGTCGCTGGTCGTCACGCTGGCGGACAAGCCGAGTCTGTTTGTTCGATCAACTCTTCCTCCTTGGCGAGGAGTCGGAGTCGGGTAGCCTCGAGCTCGGCCGGTGTTTGTTGCTCAATGGGGACTTCTTGGCCATCACCGTCAACTTGCGAGGCGGCATTAGCCATGAAGACTTCCCTAGACGGATGGTGGCTGCCAGAGCTTTCATCCTCGTCCGAGTAGTACTCGAGGGCGGGGAGGAGAGAGTCGATAGCGCCCACCAGTCGGGATCCGAGTGCGAATTCGTGCGCAACAAACGGATCTGGTTTCGGCGAAGCCTCTTCCCTAGGGAGAGGGGCCGAGTACGCGGGCTCCGCGGGAGGCCCGGGCTGAAGAGCCGATGGGACCTCTGCTGGTCGGGGTGTCGCCGAGTAGCAGAGGTGAAGCTGGCCGACCTTGTCGGCAATGAAGTTCAGCCTTCCAAATCGGAAAAGCTGGCTGGGATCCGGGGCAGCGTTCTCGAGAGCAAATCTCATGATGCTTCCCGGGACGAAGACACTGTTGACGTTGACAAAGCCCATCCGGATTCGTGCAGATGGATCTATGCGCACCTCCCCTACCTGGCGCGCCAACTGTCGGAGTATTATTCCGGCAATACTACTTATAGGACGGCGTGAGCACAGCAAATCCGGATGGGTGCACACGAGAGACAAGATTTAGACAGGTTCAGGCCCTCACGGAGAGGTAATACCCTACTTCCTGTGTTCGGTGGCTGGCATTGCTGTATCCCGGGTGCCGCAAGCCCTAGAGAATTGATCTCGAAGGGGCCTGAGCTATGAAACAATGGAGATTAAGCTAGATAAAGTGGTCTCCCCGATCGGAGGTCCCCTACCGGGCCTTATATAGTTGGCCGGGGTAGGGTTACAGAGTCCGGATCGGGTTAACAGATATGTTTCCTATTCGGTTACAACCAATTCCGGGTATGCCGGACAGGCATTAGTCCTTGTCTTGTACTCCACGTCGGTGAGGCGCCCCCGTGTTATAGTCGGACTCCGAGTGGTCGGCCCGGCCCACCCCGTGGCCGGGAGGCCGGATTCGTCCTCCTTGGTAGTACCCGGGCGCCATGTCACCATCAGTCGGTCACTCCGTGATGGCCACATGCAGCAAATACCACTCCTTAAACCCTAGAACACCATAGATCTTGTACTCTCTCCATTACTTTTGCCAAGAAGCAATATTGTAAGATGGTTTAAGTATTGCAATCCAAGTACTTTTCACTTTTATCTCCTTCTTGCAATGTTTTTCATTGGTTTGATCTTGGTATTTCTATGGGTCATGAGTAGTCCACCATAGGCTTTTGGGAGGAGAATTAGCTTAGAAGATTATATTATTTGTATTGGATTATGTTTTTTTATATCTCAGTACCTCGATATCTGTCTCGTATGATCATCTTGATAAGAGGCACCTAAGGTGGATATTACAGAGGACTTGTGGTGAACTTGGAAGCGAAAGTGACATCGACACGAATAGGAGGTAATCATGAGGAGACTCTAGGAGACCCGACATAGCACATGCTTTAAGAGTTAGTCTAACTTACGCCTTAATAATCTAGTGATGCCTAGCTTGTCTCGGCACCGGGGTTGGACAATAGATCTTATGAGTAGACGAATGTCAGTATAGGGTGAATTATGGACGTGTCACCCACTTGACCATTTGTCTCATATGTTTATCGGTACAATAATATTTATGCTAATGCTTCATGTACAAATATTCTAATCTGTAAGTGAAACTCACTCCTAAGTTTATGCCTCATCATAGTAGCAATCTTCATTTAATTTATGCATTTAATTTATGTTTTTATTATTTGTATAGTCTTTGTCTCCGCAATTGATCAAGAGCATCAACATCTTCGAGTTGACAGCGTAATCACCGGCACTCACTGAAACTCTCAAAAACGATATCAACACTGGGACTGTTCCACGATGTACACCTCATTTCCTAGAATCGATTAACCTAGAAATAGTTTCAAGAAATAACTTGCGGCAACCAATCTAGTTCTCTTGTTAGGTCAACACTAATAACTTAATTGCGGTTGATATGGAAGAAGGCCCACTCTCTTGAATAGATCTCACTAATCATCATGAGTCATGTTTGCTAATAAGTACTCGTATGCCATACTCTTAACTCCGAAAACACCCTTGTTATCTCCTCAACCATGCATGCATGGCCCCAATATTCTAAAAGTAATCAATGCAGTAGACTAAAGTAAGTAACGTAGGAGATAAATACACGCTAATATAAGCTGGGAGGTATAAATAAGAGAATAGCCCATCGTCTTGCGATCATTTGCATGGTTTATCATGTTCGTTACGCAACGAATGATATCTACACTAAATAAAATAAGAAAAGTCCATGAATTTGAAAGAGCATTTTCAAGTACATTGTATTTGTAGGACAATCAGCTCGGTCTTGTCCCAGGACATAAAAGCATCAACCTCTTCATAACTTGCGAGTTTATCAGCTAACTCCAATAAAATTGGGCGCATCAGTATAACCCGTCCCAATCAATCCATGCAAAGAGATTTCAGTTAAAGAAAATATATTTTGAAATTAATGATGTAGACCGTTAGTCCTGTTTTAGAGTTAAAAATGATTACTTGTTAGTCCTCCTGCAATTGAGAAGGTATGCAAGACTTTCCCACTTAGCACGTGTTTAAGCCTAAAAACTAGCTACTCCTTAAAAAGTTATTAATTATCACCACTTATCACGTGTAAGAAACATCGCTCCATATTAAAACCATGCTACACTAATTAGTTTAGTTGTTCCGTGAAAATCACATAGCAAGTTTGTTTGAAAAGACCACCATGGATCACATCTCTACTCTCAAGAAAAAAAGCCTAAAGGAATGATCTATACTTTTTGTTCAAAATAATATATGAGAAGAAAATATACTGGAAGCAGGTTTGTTTCTTTATTAATGTAGCCATGAAACTTTTCATAAACTTGCTTGATTTTATTGCGTTACTAAAAATATGCCTCTATTATCATATCAGTGTAGTCAGCAAGTTTATGGTTCACTCAACGATTCTTTCTCTAGTCATTCTGTCATTTTTTCTGCTTTTATGAAATAGCCATAGTTGCTTCAGATTCTTACCGATTGTTAGAACTGAACTCAACACATATAGAGGATTCAGCTAAAGATTCATTTTATTCGCATAACTAAATTTTTATGACCTAACAAAATTCATGGACAACTTCATGCATTTAATTACAATGTGAGTGATTATATATTTTTATGCATCCTATTAAATCTTTCCTTACAAGGAGTAATATAATAATGTTCATATGAGCACATAAGTCCGTACCTACATCGGCCGATGTGCAATCTTCCCAAGAGTGAAAGTTATTTCATCATGGTATCTCATTCTATGATCACATCGCATGTCTCAACCATCACTTTCTCCATTAGGATGAAACAAAGACAATATCATTTTATTAAAAATACTTTCGGCCAAGGTTGCGCTCAAAAGAGCAAGACAATTGATCAATCGGATATGAAAATTCTTAGAATATTTTAAAGTTTTCTATCCACATATCATGCTTCTTTTGTGTGCTTCTTGAGTTTTGATGGATCTGTGAGAGTGTATAACATTGATTTTTCAGTATGAATGTATCAGATTTTAGAACACCGGCAATATTGAAATGAGATAAAAATCAAATACACAATCAAATATCAGTTCAATGATCAGGCGACACATATATTCCACCACCACATCCGTGCAACAGAAGATCCGGGCTAGCGTGCATCGTCTCAGCCTCCTTCCCCATCTCAGATCGATCTCAACACACCTCTGTCTCGTCTTCGCTCTCCGGCCACCAACATGGCCCGAGCCCAACTCCAAACCCTACCCTTCCTCCTCCTTCCCCTCCTCCTCTTCTCGCTTGCCCCCCGCCGTCACCGCGGCCGCGTTCGCCGGCCTCGACTCCTTCCTCGCGTCGGCGGCGGCGCGCGACCCCTCGGCCGCCAACGATACCTTCGGCTCTCTCCCCGCCAGCTTGCGCCGCGCGCTCTCCGCTCCGTCCCGGCTCCTCCCCTCCCGCCTTCTCTCCCTTTCCGCCGACGTTCCCGTCAACGTCCGCCTCGCCGGCACCTCCTTCCCGGCCTCCTCTGCTCACCTCCTCCCTCCTCTCGTCTCCTCCGCCGTATCCTCCTCCCGCTTCCTCTCAGCCGCCGTCCGCACCGCCTCGCGCTCTCCCACAACATCCACCTCGACGTGGCCGCCCCCGCTGCATCGTCCCAGCTCGTAACCCGGGCCGGAACCGCCGTCCGCGCCCACCTCGATGCCTCCCCCGCGCCTTTCCACTCCAACGCCCTCTCCTCCGTGCCCTACTCACTAGTCGACGACCTCGTCGCCGAAGACTACCACGCGCTCGCCGCCTCCGCCTCCGCCCCGGCCGTCTACATCTACTTGCTCGACCTCGGCCCACAGCCGCGCCCCTACGCCTACACCGCGGCCTCCTCCTCCGCCGATGCCCAGTCGCCTGGGTTCTCCCGCTGCCTCGCCCCTGTCTGGTCTGGCAAGGAGCGCTACATGTGGATCGACCTGGGTGCAGGCCCGGTGGACTACGGGCCAGCGCTCTCCGGCGACGGCGTGCTCCCCCGTGGTGAGTTTCATCCTCTTGCTGCCCTCCATGGCCGGCCCAAGTCGGAGAAAGCACTCCTCGCCGATCTTGCCTCACTGGTCCTCAGTGCTTACAAGTCTTTGCTAGTACCTTCGCTCAGAATTCCGGTGCATTATGAGAGCTCTTTGCTTATTCGTTTTATTCACATCCATGGGGACGAGAAAGATCCTGCTGGACTCGACTGGGCTTCAATTGAACAGTCGATTCGGGATGGAGATCTGCCCTATGATGGTCAGAGCTTGAAGTTTGATTTGCAGAGGGTCAAGTACTCTGAGTGCCCAATTTGCTCATTTGCAATTGCCCGGTCAACAAACTCATTTACATCCAGGTTCTTGTTCGATAACTACACGCTGATAGTGAGTGAGTACTTGGACTCCAAGCGGTTGAGGCATGTGCTGTCTGACTCATCAGAGGAGATGCACCGTGTGGCTGGGGTTCATGATAATGATGAGTATGACAAGGTCGTGCCAGTTTATGTGTTCGATTTGGATTACGATAAGCTTCTGTTGCTAGATAGGTACCACCAGGCTGTGGCTTTCCGTGATATGGTGGTTGCTGTGAGGACAAGGAGCTCACAGACGGTCAGTGACTACAGCTGTAATGGTCGACATGTGATTACAATGACTAGGGATCTTGAGAGGCCCAATTATCGGCTCAGTTCTGCAGACCATGTTTGGTGTGTCACCAACACACCTGTCATGGAGCCCTGAGCACAATGCCACGGTCGTCGATTATACTTGGAGCACCGGGCATACACCATTTGGGCCATTCTCAGAGACCAAATCACTGTCTTTTGTGCAGAAAGATGCAGCTCGTAGGAATGTTCTTCTTACCACCCTGAACTACACAATCACTAGTACAATTGATGTTTTGGAGTCGATGGCTGCCCATGGTGGGGAGAATATACTTCTTAGAAAGAAAGGCACGTTGAGTTCATTCAAAGGTGGAATTTGCTCACTTATAAGTTGGAGAAGGTGGTGTCAGCCATGTCCCGCCTGGATTACAAGAAGGCAATGTTCTTTTTGAGATCTTCGGACCATGATATGTATGCCATGTACACGTTGGTGTATCAGGCTTCTCAGGAGCTGGAGGCCTCACTGGTTTGCTTCAAAGATCCACCATTTCCGTGGTTATCAGTTTCCATGTCTGGAGTTTTTGTTTTTGTTTTCTTTTATGTGTATTCTAAGAGGGATAAATTGTTTAGGAGCAAAAGGAAGCAGTTCTGACAGCAATTTTCTTGGTGGATACTGTTTAAAAGTTTCGGCTTGATGATACCATAGTTGACAGCTGTCAGGTTATTGCATCCTTGCATATTACATGGAGCTGTGACTCAACACTGGGAATGGGTGCATCTTGTTTCAACCAGATAAATTTACATATAAGAGGTACTCTGGATTTTTTTAGGGAAGCAATGCTTCCACTAGTCTTGTAGGTTTTATGTGCCTGAATCGCCCTTCATACATACTTTTGATCTACATTTTGCAGACATGCATATATGTTTTATATTGTTGACTAGCTTGTTTCCTATCATATTTGCTGGGTGCATTCTATGTTCATGTCTAGTTTCAATATGTTAAATTCTACAGTTTCTGCATTCCATAAGAAAAACTACAGTTTCCGTATGCACTACAACCTTTCACAAGTGCTTTTGACATTCTGTGTTTTTCAGCGATGCTCTTAGTTTGACAGACTTGACTTGTCATATGAGTTATCTGATTACAAGAGTATTTTTAGACTATCATAACTATTAACTAGTGCCTTCAATCCTTTATAGGATTTGTGTTACATAGGGTGGAAACCCTTCAGGTCTTTATTGAGCTGCCTAACTAATGTCCTTAAGAAGCCTAAGTTGTGGTTAAATTTTCCAAAGTTGGTGGCAGGGCTAATTTGTTTGAAATGGTGGAGTTTTTGGTCCAGTTCTTTAGTAGCTCTCCCTGTTTTTCATGTCTGTTGTGCTGCTACTTGATTAGCAACATAGTTTGCTTGCATTATAGTGTATGCAAGTTAATCCCACTAACACAAAATTCTGCGCATACATGCTTTGTTAAGTACACTTTAGGGCCTCTAAATTAGATCTTTGCCCGATAACAGGAACTGTAACCATTTTAGCCAATGAGAATGAGTGCAATAAAATAGCACAATGCAAATGCAAATCAGATATTTGAGAAATACTTTGGCTTAAGCTTCATTACGTTAGGACATTGAATTTCCAATTACTCTTAACATGAAGTTTCCATCGCTTCAATTTGCACTAGCAGTCCCATTCATTAGGATGATCTCTTCCCTACCTGTGCCGTGCTAGCATCGAAGTTTACTAGCTCGGCAATCTCCTCCATGATATAAGTCGCTACTTCTACTAGCAGCTAACAGTAACTCGTTGAATGCCTTTCTTACACCAGACAGACCTAGCTATATGGTTCGTGATCACAATTTTTATGAACAGTCTATAAAAGGGAAAATTTTCAAAGAAGCCATGCCTCTGAAATGTCGTCAACGGCACTTGTCTGAATCTGCCGATGGCTGCAAAGCTCTCTTTCAATTAGCCTTTACTTCAGCACGCGTCGATGGGCGATGACTGCCTCTGCTTGTGAGGGTACTTGTGCGTTCTGTTCAGGGGAAAATTTCATCCGACCTTATATCATAGCGGTGGCCGGTGGGTACTGACTGACTAGCGGTCCGCATCCTGAAGCGTAAAATCCTTCAGCGCAAAATTCAGGATTTCAGGTTCAGAGTAATGCAGCAAACTTATTAACCTGTTGCGAATCAAACAACCCCTAATAAATCCAACGACGTGGACGCAAAGTTCAATTTAGCTTATAAGGCTCCGTTTTTAGACGTGGGAACTTCCTCAATTCCCGTAGGAGATGCACGGTTTCCCCTAGAATCAATCATTCACTCTAACTACTGCCAACCAGAGTGGGAGAGAGACCCTTCATAGGCTATATTGTCTCAAAGTCTTGCGGCGCTGTGATTTACGGTCGGCCACGCACGCGGTGCTATAGTAGCTGTCGGAATGATTTAACCTCATACCAAGCTTTCTACTAGAACAAATAAAATTTCAACTGGTTCCTGACAAGCTTTCTACTATAAAAAAGTTGGAGCTTTCAACTAGTACATACAAACTTTCTACTACAAGAATTGAAACTTTTGCTTTCTACTAATTCAACCCCAAACTTTCTGCTACAATAAATCAAACTTTCAAATCACACAAAGGAGAAGCGGGGCCCACCGAATGAGTTGACCGTGTGGCACGGTCAACCGCGAAAGACGTGTTTCCGAAGTCTTGATATGCCTTTCGAGGCGTAACAAATAACACCTCTTTTCCCGGGAAAGACTAATATTGACGCATGTCATATCCATACCTTCGCAAGTTTGTATATTTTTACACTTTAAAAAATTTCTATAAATTATGGTAATATAAAATGTTAATTTAGGTATATGTAAAAATTTGCGGCATTCCGCAAGCAGATAACCCGCCGGATTCCACCTCCGCTGCTCCAATCAATCCCACAAGCGCCAACAACAAGAAGCAAAGCGAAGAAAGCCAAAGCGGAGGCAGCCCTTGAAAGCAGCACACGCGCCTCCAAAGAAGTTCTACCAATGATGGAAAAGGCGCGCTTACTGCTCATGAAGAAGCTGGGAATCCTAGCTGCCAATTCGGAACCAGGCATGGAGGATTTTGTGAGGTACAAGGAGCTGTTCAAACAACCGCTGACAGAATCCAACGTGATAGCGTTCGCCACACTCGCAGGTGTGCTGGGAAAGGTGGACATCACCTCGGTGCTTAAGGCCACGGCCTGAGGACCAATGGGTCGCAATAAGCCAAGTAGTAGTATCCCTATTATGTTTAGCATAGCTTATATCCCAGGTTTTATGTGTTGCTTCACCTCAGACGCTAGCCCTCGTTTAATCCCAGGAGACCTTGCTGCTTCAGGCTCCTGCTTTTGTCTGCCAGCCAGCATGTTGCTGCGCGTTGGCTGCCAATCTTATGTAATCCTGATCAACGGGGAGCCGATGCGCCCCGAGACCTACCTCCGATCGGTTGTATGCATGTATGCTTCGTTGCTCGTCCATTCGCGTCCAGAGGTGACCTTAAAGCATGTCCAGCAGTGTAAACGAAGAAACAGGTTCGACACAGATCGGTCGCTTGCAGTAATTAGATGACGCATCACCATCTTCGTCTGCTCTCCTGGAACGTTAGAGGCCTAAACAACGTTGCGAGAAGGAATGTGATCCGAGAAGTGATTAAGCAAAACAGGGCCTCGCTGATCTGTTTACAGGAAACAAAGTTGAACTCCATTGACGACGCTCTAATTCGGGATACTCTAGGAGCTGATTTCACAGGAAACTATTGCGCATTGCCAGCCAATGGAACCAGAGGAGGCATAATTCTCGCAGGTTCCAGCAGATTCTTTTCCATAGCCAACATCTCCTCGGCATCCTACTCGATCACAGCAGATATTAGGCACATCCAAAATGATCTGAGTTGGTCCTGCACAGCAGTTTACGGTCCCCAGTCTGAACAGGACAAGTTAATCTTTATCAACGAGATAAAAAGCATCAAAGCCAGGTCTTTGCCCAAATGGTTAATTGTTGGTGATTTCAATCTTATCCTCCGAGCGGCCGACAAAAGTAACACCCAGATCAACACTAGACTTCTCGGAGCCTTCAGGTCCGCGGTTGATTTGCTTCAGCTTCGTGAGCTTCACCTCCACGGCCGCAATTACACTTGGTCAAATGGGCAGAGAAACCCAACTCATACCAATATAGACAAGCTGCTGTGCAGTACAGACTGGGATATCGAATTCTCCAACTCGCACTTGCAGGCGCTGTCCACCATGATCTCAGACCACTGTCCTTTATTGCTTAGTGGCTCCCTCAAGTCAGCCTCAACCAAATCATTTAAATTTGAAGATTGGTGGTGTGACATACCAGGAATTCAGCAGGTTATTCAGGACTGTTGGCTAAGGGATCTAACTCCTACTGACAGTATGACACGGCTGCATGCTAAGCTCACGAGGCTAGCAAAAACTCTGAAGAAATGGAGCGGAAATCTTTTTGGCAATTTAAGGATGCAGTTTGCTATAGCTGCCGAGGTAATCTTGCAGCTGGATACCGCCCAAGAAGCGAGAAGCCTAGCGGATATAGAGTTGGATCTCAGAGCAAAGCTGAGAACAAGGCTGCTCGGTTTAGCTGCCATCCAAAAAATGAGATTAAAACAGCGATCGAGAACACAATGGATAAAACAGGGCGACGCAAACTCCAAATTCTTCCATCTCAAGATTAACTCTCGCAAAAGAAGAAACACCATTACCAGCTTCTTAATCAATGGACAAGATGTATTCAATCAGAATGAGAAGAGAGAATTCCTCGCCCAGCATTTCAGAGAGGTGCTAGGGACCAAAAAACAGAGAACAAACTCTCTAGACTGGGAGCAGCTGGGTATACAACGGCATAACCTCATGCATCTCGAAAACAACTTCACCGAGGATGAAATCTGTACCGTAATCAGATCATTGCCTAGTGACAAATCCCCCGGACCAGATGGATTCACAAACAAGTTCTATAAAAGCTTTTGGGGGATAATCAAAGAGGACATAACCCAGGCGATCAACCAATTTTGCTGCCTTCGCAACAACAAGCTGTACCTACTAAATAATGCGGATGTCGTGCTGCTCGCAAAGAAAAAAACAGGCAACAGGTCAAGGACTACCGTCCCATAAGCCTGATTCACGCATTCGGCAAGATTGTAACAAAAATCATGGCTAACAGGCTTGGACCAGAGCTCGACAAGATGGTCTCAGCGGTGCAAAGTGCATACATTAAGAACAGAGGAATACAGGACAACTTTATATTCACCCAAAACATCATCAAAATGATGCACAGGAAAAGGATCCCAGGAATTTTTATGAAGATAGATATTCAGAAAGCTTTTGACTCGGTTAGTTGGGAATACCTCATCGAAATCCTTGAGCACCTCGGTTTCGGCCCTAGATGGAGAAACTGGGTCTCTTATATCCTTGCTTCCTCTTCAAGCCGAATCATCATCAACGGTGAACACACAGAGAACATCCAACATCGTCGAGGTCTTCGGCAGGGGGATCCTCTCTCGCCCCTTCTCTTCATCCTCGCAATTGACCCATTACAGAAACTGCTGCTGCAAGCTCTTCAGGTCAACCTCATCAAACCAATCTCAGGTCTCGACAACGAATTCAGAATTTTGCTTTACGCAGACGACGCGGCAATCTTCGCGAACCCAGAAAGAGTGGAAGTTCTAGCAATCCAAAGCTGCCTTCAGATTTTTGGACAGGCAACAGGTTTAGAAACTAACATCCAAAAGAGTTTCATATACCCGATCAGGTGCTCACAGATTAATCTCCAAGACATCACACAGAGGTTCCAAGCACAAATAGCGCAATTCCCTTATACTTATCTAGGGCTACCTCTACACACCTCAAAGCTTCGTAGAGTAGACATGCAACCTCTTTTCGATAAGCTCTCCTCCAGGTTAGCAGGATGGAAAGGCAAGCTTCTCTCCAGGGCAGGAAGGCTAACACTCATAAACTCGGTGCTCTCGCCATGCTTAGTCTACTTCCTCACAGCCTTCAAGCTCGACAAGTGGGTCATCAAAAAGATTGAAAAGGCAATGAGATCTTTCTTCTGGAAAGGAGAAGACACATGTTCAGGAGGGCAATGCCTTGTAAACTGGAAACAGGTCTGTAGACCGAAAGAATTGGGAGGTTTAGGAATCAAAGACATACAACGCTTTGGGGCAGCGCTTCGGCTTCGATGGCTGTGGGGAGAGTGGAATATAGAGAAAAAGCCGTGGTTTGGCCAACAGGTTCCATGTGATGAAACAGATGCAATTCTATTTGCGGCCTCAACGGAAATACATATAGGAAATGGGCAAACAGCAAGATTTTGGACATCCAGATGGCTACAGCATAGAGCTCCATATGAGATAGCCCCAGACCTCTATCATCTAGTTCAAAGAAAAAACAGATCCGTCACATATGAACTGGAAGGAAACAGGTGGGTGAGACCACTGCGGCGCCGCATCCACACTACGTCTCAGCTCCACCAGTTAATAGCTCTATGGAACCTCATCCAGCAAACCCAGCTCCTGCAGACGCCAGACTCTATTGCCTGGCGATGGACAAGCAACTCGCAATACTCCGCCAGGTCAGCTTACAGGCTCCAATTCGCAGGATCCTACCCTAAATTCGATGCTTCAACGGTTTGGAAGGCCGAGGCAGAGCAGAAATGCAAAATCCATGTTTGGCTCCTGATCCAGCAGAAAGTCCTTACCGCAGATAAGCTAGAGGAACGAGGATGGGTTAATGGTAGCGCGTGCATCCTCTGTGGCCGTTATCCAGAAACCGCCCTACACATTACAATCGAATGTGCTTTTGCTAGACAAATCCTGCGCAAGGTGTCCACCATGAACGACCTACCTCACGACGCCTTCCTGAGAGCTACGCAACAAAGCTTATTAAACTGGTGGCACTCCTGCGGTACAGGGAAAACAAGAAAAGCTCGAAGCAAGGTCTACGGTTTGATCATATACGCGCTTTGGAACATTTGGAAGGAAAGAAACACGCGTATCTTCAGCAACGTCTTTACAGATGTAGACAGAATCGCGCTTAAGGCGCAGGAGGACATCGCAGCTCGGAAGCTTGCATTCGGCCAAACCTCTAGCGACACAGGAGATCCTCCTCTAGTCCTTTGAGCTCCGCTGTTTCTCCCCCCTCCCCCTGCTGTTCCTTATCCTTCCCCCAATCCAGTTATTGCTTTCTCGGCGCGCTTTGCTCGCTTGTAAATAACAATCTTGTTTTCGGTTTTCCATCTTCTATGAGAAAGGCAGTGCTCCTGCCGTATTTTCGAAAAAAAAATTTATGAAAAAACATGATGGGGGTGCATATGAACCTATGTTTTCTATAACAGCAGGTCCGATCAAGTTCAAATGTGTGTACACCTCATTTGCAACAATATTCCAATCGGTTCAGTTTCAAGGCGCCTTCCTGATAACCACTTCTTTTCTTTTTGAAATTGATCCTGACAACAACTTGCTACTCTACATTGTGCGTGCTTCGGTGAAGCTGGAAAAATTGAAAAACGATCGAGAATGAATGTTATGCCGAGGACTAGACAGACTCCAGTCACCGCGTAACGATGATGGCCACACAAATACCCGAAATATTTCTCCATCTCACATTGCGGTAGCCTTCTAGAGGCACCAATTCTTTTATAATCCTGCATATAGTAGTTAGTCGAAACTATATGCTTTGTGCCATAACAGCAAAATCTTAATGCATATCCATAGAAACGTAGAGCAAAATAGATTTCACAACGCAACATAGCAAGATACAACATCCGCAAACTGACCATTTGCTGGTTACTAGCCATCATGTCAATAACTAGTCTATCCCGGATGCGAATTATCTTCTTTTTTCTAGTTCAACCTAGGCGAACGGTAAGTTAAGTATTAAAGTACCCAATATTTATTTGATACAAATAAAGCCTAGAAAACAAATATACAGTGCAAAGCAGCAATTTTCAATAGCGTACACCTTCATAAAAATTGATAGGATTCATAGGAGAAATGTAAGAAATCAATGTACAATCAGAATGGATCCAATTTGCTAAAACCTACGTACTGCCAGTTCGTTACCATTAACTTTAAAAGTTTTATTTTTGTTACAATAGTTTCCTGCGTTAGTTGCACATTAGTTCTCATGTATTGCAAATTTTTTGTTAGTCTTAGGTCATCTACGAATGAAGAGTCGGCCTTTTACTTTTGAACCACTCCATATCATCTAGAATCGATAATAAAATAACTTATACAATAGATTGTTTTTTAGGGTGTCTCTGCACGAACAATTAGCATTAAATACATCAACCTACAAAGACAATAACGCTAACTCTAGAGCTTCCATTCTTCATAGAGTCTGACAGTTTTATTCTCTCTCCTTCTCCCCTCCTCTCTACATCAGTAATTATCCTACGTGACAAGATAAGAGTTAGTTTATATCACGTTTTTGTAGATGTCCTTATGTGCTTGTCACTTCGAAATTAAGGCTTGTGAGATAGTGGTAACTAATCGTTAAGTCTTGTGGATTTTTCATGTGCCAGATTGCATGGCTGAGATTGACCCTTTTAAGTGGGATCCAACGACAGGAAAGAGCATCCAACAAGAAGCTCTTATTGTACTTTCGATTCCTAAAGATAAAAGATAAGTAAGAGAAGTAGGTATTAGTAGACAGTATAGCCGGGCGGGTTCCGCGGCCTCTCGGGGCGTCAGCGCCGCATCTCCGTCCTATACGCCGCGGGCGGCCCGGATTCGCTCTCGCGCGCCCCGCTCCTCGCGCGCGCTCGCGTGGCCGGCCCCCTCGTGGGGCCCGTTGTTGGCGGCCTCCCCTTCGGGTGCAAAATCGCTGCTTCCGCGTGCCATCTCCATCCTATAGGCCGCGGACGGTCCGGATGTTGCACCTCCGCGTCGTGGGTGTGTGCCAGGATGGCTTGCCCCGTGGGGCCCGCCGCTGGCGCCCTCTCCTTCGGGCGCGGGATGCGTGCCCGCTCGTTGGGTGGCCCTTTTCTCTCTCCGTCGGTGGTCTCTCTCTTCCTCTTTCTTGCTGGCTCTGTCGGCCACGCGGGGCGCCTGCTCTGGTCAGCTCGTCGGCGATGGTTCTTGCAGGTCGCAGGCGTTTCTTGGAGCGAGCTGGTCGCCGGTGGTCCGAAGATCATTGCTCCCCCGGATCGGATGGCTTTTTACTGGCCTTGCTCGCCTGTTCAGGTGGCTGCTGCAGGTCGGCTCCTATACAGCTTGCTCTTCTCCAACCTCCTCCGTTTTTTCTTATTTCATAAATTTGGTCTTATTGTTTTGGATGGTGTCTTTGATTCGATTCGCTGGTAACGAACCACTGTTCCCGGTGTGTGAGGGATGTGCACAGTGCTGATTTGGGAATTGATTGTTTTTCCTTTGTGTGTGCATTGAGAGACGGAGGAATCGAAGGGGGCAAAAGTACGAGGTGGTAGCTGAGCATGGTGTGAGGTTTGTGTGGCGTACGGGCGCACTCGAAGAGTACGCGGGCAACGCGGGCAACGTCGACGCCGGCTCTACCGCTCCATCTGCCGGTGGTTTTCCTCTCCCTAGCAGCGGTCCACGCGCCTAGTTCCATCCAACCAGGTATCCTTCTCTTGGTTTTCCTTAATTCTGGTATGTTTGCCCTAGCACCAGAACCAGCACGCCTTCCAGCATCTGCTTCCTTTACCCTATTCGTCTCTGCAAGCGACGCGGCTGCCGCCGGCACGAGCCCTGCGCTGCTCTCCGTTCTTCGCTCCATCCTATAAACCAGACAAATAACAGCACAGAAGTATGCTCCTGCCCCTTCATATTTCCCTTGCCCTTTTCTTAGAAATTACATTGTCATATCTAACCTAGATCCCCAAAATCTGTACGTATAAAATACATCTTCCTATGACACACTGCGGCAGAAGCAAATCATGTCAATAGCATTGCTTCATATTGTTAAATAGTTATTACATTTTATTTATCTTTTATCGATATGCTATCTTTTGCATAATGTCCCTACTATTTCTAGACTCGAATGGCTAAATCTATCAAACTGCAATAATATAGTGGTTTCCATCTTATGTCTGTACTTTTTCTTTGCCAGGAACTAGCCTATAGCATTCCATTTTGACAAACAATTGATTGATCGTTTCACGACTGTCACTTGCAGATCGTTAATATGTCGTAGCCATTGTTGTCTTAGCTAACTAGATAGTTACGTTCAGTTCGTCCAGCCGCCCATCAGAGCATATCACTTGCAATTTGTCTATAGTAGCAGATTTCGTCCTATATTAACAAACTGGTATAATCAATTTCCTACACAGGCCACTAATTATACGAAGATGGATAGCAAGCAGACCGATTCCAGCGGTGACAGTCAGCTATCTGTACTAATTCTACATGCCCTGTACTGTTTATATACTATCTAAATAGTCAGCTGTTAACTTCCTCAGGATCTGATAGCTCTACTGACAAAGTCTTAATATACACTCATGGCTCCACCAATCAGTGGAAGAGTGGAAAATTCATTCGCTCATCTGACACCATTTACATCAGTGACAACGATGGTAACTGAAACATATAACTTGCACCCTCAGATGTTTCTTCTATTGACATATCATCCTACATAACTGTGCATGTACTTGTTCCTAATGCAGCTCCTACCATTTGCAATAATATGTCTAGCTCCATTCGTTCCCAAACAGATACAGAGCCGGAACTGCCAGCGAAGCTTAACAAACAACGTAATAAAAAGTTCTATCAACTACATTGCATACGTCGATATCTTTGTTTTCTCAGTAAACAATATTTCTCCTAGACATATTGATACTTACACTTAACAATTCATAAGTAATACAATGACATCTCTACGACAACCATCCAGACAATACACATTCCTCATTATATAAATTGCATGATAAGAAAGAGCGGTCATTTACTACATCTCATATAGCCCCATCTACTCCAGTGTTTCTTCATTGAATCTAACATGCCACATAGCTAAGCATATAATTAGTTCTTATGCAGGTTCTGGTCTTAAAAGGAATATGAATACCTCAGCACATTCCCATGAAATTTAAAAACCAAAATTACCAGCAAAGCTTATCACACGAGGTAATATCATAATATTATTTGCTCAATCAATTGCTGTAATTTTTCCTCACACTAAATTGCTTTGAATCAGGACCCTATGCTCCACTCTTTTTCGAAGGTCACGCCGGTCTATGTGTGTTTGGAAATCAAGTGCAGATGACAGGTCACAATGTTAAGTCTTTAAAACAGATAATCGGTGCTAGACAACGTCCAATACCATGTTATGTCTGCACAATGAACAAGAAATTTCTTGGTCGGAACAGTAGAATGGTACCTTTCATATTTCTTAAATTCAATTGCACAGAGATGTGGTATATGCAATATACTTATCCTTTTCTTTTCCCAGTACTTTTCAGTGAACTTCACCAATCAATGTCTTAAGCAATACTTAAAGGAGCCAATTAACTGCTTGTTTATATCCAATCCACGCAGTAGCACCAAACATGAAAGCCGCCTAATAATGGGGCGGGACAAACGAGCTACCATAACGACCAATTGGACCCAGTTTGTGCAACTCAATCAGTTCAAGATAGGCTCTATCTGTGCTTTTCTTTACAGCAATAAAAAAGGCCATCTGCCGCTGACCGTCCATGACATCTGACAAAGTTAAACACACCTTACTTGTTCCATTTCATATCATATTTTAATTTCTATAGATTATAGAACATATATAGTTCAAATAACATGCATTCTATTCTATATCCAGGCACTTCAATTTTTTCTAGCTCCTGGATGAATTCAAGCAGATCTATTGCTTCTTCTATCGTTCCTTTGCAATGATCTTCAAGTTTGCTCATGGACTACATTGCCAGACCTCTCTATATAAATATTTATGTATGTATGTATGTATATATATGTTATGATTTCATACTGACCATGTGCATTATGCACTTCTATATTACTCCACTATGTTACTGTGCTTTATTAATAGTCGTTCATACTACCAGTTACCTTTCTCTCTTATCTCCTACATATGTTAGATTTT
This sequence comes from Stipa capillata, assembly GCA_019208055.1. Classification (NCBI taxonomy): domain Eukaryota; kingdom Viridiplantae; phylum Streptophyta; class Magnoliopsida; order Poales; family Poaceae; genus Stipa; species Stipa capillata. The sequence goes on from JAGXJF010005598.1 coordinate 118,405, forward strand.
CAGTATGCTATTTAACTAACCTGCCTGTCTTTTCATCTATTACTATTATTATACCTGGCATGTCCTTGTCCAACTTCTTTCTAGCCAATAATAATCCTTCTGAATGTATATCTAATAAAATGTCTGCCACGTAACTTATGCATACTTTATACCAAACTCACTAATTCCTTAGTATAGTCGCCTTCTAAAAAACAAGTATATGTTATTTCCGAACAAGGTCTACAATAAATTGATTGATGTGTACCTAATATGCTGGACTATACCTGTCTACTAATTTATCGACTCTTTGACCACGGGCGCAGCAACGCGCGCCTCTCTGATCTAGTCATCCATTAATAAAGAAAAACATAGTTTATTATAAACCACTTTTCCTGTCACTCAAGACAAGAAGTTAGTGGCAACGCAAAGAGCATAATTGATAGGGAGATTATAACTAGTCAGAAACCTAGGAAGTTGAGTCATTTAGGGTGTATTTGTTAGCCTGTATGAAGCTCAGTCAAGCCCATCGGGTGTAATATCTTTATCTTTATAGGTTTTTGGTTGTCTACATGTCTTCTTGGAATAGGGCAGCACGGTGCTTAAAGCTCCCCCTTGGCTAGGCCCTGCAGAAACACAAGAAATGACCCTTTTTTCCAGGGTCAGGCTGAGCAGGTGCAAGTTTTCTTCCTACCTGTAGGTGCAACCAAACACCATCTCTTGAGAGTCTAGGTTACCAAATACAGTAAACTAAATACTTAACTTAAGGGCCTAGCCAAGGGGGAGCTTTAAGCACCGTGCATTAGTTTGGGCATATAATGATACAATGACAAAAGCCATCTCACTGACAACTGAAGTGCTCAAAAATTGTCCCCAAAGCTAGCTTACATGGAGCCAACAAGTAGTTATCTAATATCTAATGATTAGACCAAGAAACATACACATATAATGTCAGCTGCCCAAGGTCACTCTAACAAAAACACAAGCTACACCTTGCTGAATGAAGTAGACATGAAAGCAACAACATAAGAAGAGAGAAAACGATGCCAACAGATAAGGGAAGAAATAATCATGTAGTATTATATAAACAATATGAGCGGTTGTAATGGTGTAAGGTACATTTTCTGATTGTACACATAAGCACACACACATCTATAACATAATAATTATTTCACACATACAACCACCTGCAAAAAAACGTATGAGCAAAAAAAATACAAATTCAGGATCCATGCGGATAGAGTAAGCAAACCATTAGCTAGAACAAGAGAATTTCTACATAGTGTACAGGAGAACATCACAAGCATGACCTTGCCCGGGCTAAGAGAGTTTGTCGCTTGACTGCGCCCCTGTGGCGACTTTGACGAACACATCTTCCATGGTGGTGTCTGCCAGGCCCCATGCTTGCACTTCCACTCTCTTCTTGAAATTCTCCACGGCCATGAAGACATCTGCAATCCTAACTTCTTGCTTTGACAGCTCATATTTCTGTGTTCCTGACAAATGATATACCTTCCTCGCGTTTGGCGAGAGCTTGAGCACCAAATCCTCAACCTCCCGTTCGAACCCCAACATTGTCGTCATCGTCAGCACATAGTACCCTCCGTATCTAGCTATGAGCTGCCATATGAATTTTCGTGTATTTCATGTTAACAACATGTCACAACTGATCTTAAATTGTGGAGTAGGTTGTGGCATGATCATACCTCTTTAGGCCTTCCTATGCACTGCAGCCTGCCATCTACCATAATACACAATCGATCGCAGAGAACTTCAGCTTCTTCCATGGAATGGGCTGCAAAGGTACCAAAAAGATCAGGGGATTAATGCTACCATGGAAAAGGAAACTATGACCAAGCATAAGTGAAAAAAAGGTTATAGGTTGAAGGTTACTCGTAAGAATGATTGCTCTATCTTGCTTTGCTTGCTTAACAGCACTCCAGAGACTCTTCCTTGAAGCTGGATCCAATCCAGTACTGGGCTCATCCATGTACACAACCTGAGGCGCATTTATGAAAGTATAAGTGGGGATTAACCAGTGATTGAAGAAAATGAAAGATGATGTAGAAAACTATACTTTAGCATCTCCAATCAGCGAGATGGCAACACTAAGACGCCTCTTCATGCCACCACTGTACTTCCTGACTTGCTTATCAGCAGCCCCACCATGAAGTAAATTTACACTTCTTAAAGATTCTTCAACGGCCTAGAAATCATTGTCATTTCAGTATATTGCCTTTTCAGGTTTCTTTGAAATTCCATAGAACAAAAAAAAAGTACTTTTCAGGTTTCACGTTAGAGAATATGCTAATGCACTATGAAATTAGTGAACAGGGTTTAGGGTATAACTTACAAGGTCCAAAGCAGAGCCGTTGAGGCTCTTCAGTCGACCATAAAATTGGAGATGTTCTCTGCCAGTCAGCATCTCCCAAAGCATACTGCACTCCAAGACAACAGAATGTGAAAATCAGGAGGCATTTTTCATGAACCACTATTGTTTCGGACAAAAATACTGAAAAAATCTGTAACAAAGAGGTGCATATCTTACTCATTCTGTGGGCAAACCCCCATGCTGTTGTATATGTTTTCCATATCAGTCTGTATGCTGAAATTCTGTACAAATGCATTTCCTGATGTCGGCTTTGCAAATCCAATCATCTGTAAGGCATCAGCAGGAAAGATGAATACCACAATAGGATTTAAAAATCACAGTTCACAAATGATACTACACAATCGGGAACTTGGAAAAGGGGTTCATGTAGTGACGTAGTAATTTGATCATCAAGAAAGCTGGTTAAAATGCCCTGCGATATATATGACTAACAGAGAAGATTGCAAATTAAAAAATCAGCATGGACAAGATATGTCAATTAAGAGGATCCGGTGACAAACCATGCTAATAAAAGAGCTCTTGCCAGCTCCATTAGGACCAAGAATGCCCAAACACTCTCCGTAAGGCAAAGCAAGTGATAGACCTCGAACAGCATATTTATCAGGGTTACCATCCTTTCCATGATAAACTTTCTTGAGATCATCACAGACAACAGCATAGCCACTATTCCGTTGCTGTAGCGCTTGATCAACAGTCTCCCTCTGTAACTCGACCATAACCAAAGCAATTTGTCAGCACATATCAAGTAGCACTTGACATCTGATATGCATGTTTATTCACACATTAGAAGTACTCTGATTCCAAAGAAACCAATTATCATTATGGTAAAATCTACTTCAGAAGGACAATTTATGGAATATAGGTAATTGCTTAAGAGTAGTTTGGTCGTAAAAATATTGCATCAGGTAATTCCAAAATTTCAAAGTACAGATAAAAAAAATGCTGGGATGTGGGAGATTGAACAATTGCAAGAGTGATGAACTGTGATATAAAGAATTTACTTCTTTGATAATGTCTAGCTTCTCCATTTCCACGTGAACATCATTATCGGCTACTTCGTTAACAGCTATCCTTCTCCAAGTGGGGTTCTTCTTCAGGAGACGTTTGATTATAGAAAGGGGACTAGATTTTTGTCCAACTGATGCAGCATAGTCAAGATAATATGCAACAGGAAGCAAAACCATCCATTCAATAATAACAATAATCAGCACATCTCTCATTCCATTTGTACGGTCATTTAGATCACTCCATCGCATGCCAGGATTTCCGGTTTGCGAAGCCCTAATAGCATACTGGCTAAGCTCATATAATCCTCGATATAAAGAAAATGCAGGTATTATCTCCAGAACTGTAATCCAGTGTCCTGTAGTAACACAAAAGGAAAATATTATGCAAGGATCTCAGCCTGATTTATCAAAAGATGGTGAAACTGGAATAGGAAAGCCAGTGCCGCAAATGGATGGTTTATTTTCGTTAGAAAAAATGGCATTTACTTGCTATGACATGGTTAAAACTGTAATTAATATTATGAAAAATAAAAATAAAAAGCTAATGTGAAATTTGAATAAGTAGAAACTAGACTAATTGCTTAAAAGGATCGCTGAGCTTACTTGGAAATTTTCCACCTTCGATAAAATTGCGAATAAGAGATCCTGCCATTAACCCTGATCCAAATATGTACAAGTATGCAATTGCTGGTAGAAAGAAGATAAAAAGCAAGAAGCATCACATATGCAGCACCGAACAATAGGTCATGAATGCGGAGATAAAATGGCACAGTTTTGCTATACCTTGAGCAGTATTAACTTTTGAAAAGAATGTTGCAGCTAGGAAGGATAATACAATCTGCAGGTTAATGAAACTGAAAAAGAAAACAAACTGGATACTGTAGTCATTCATCTTGAAAAAGTTTAGACCTGCAAAATAACAACTGAATTAGATAAATGGCTTAAATAGGAATACTATTATATTCAGATAACCATTTTTGGATAGATTGCTACCTATAAGGGATCCAAAAATGACAAATAGAACAAGATACACCGTGGACAAAACAAGGAAGTACGCATAGTAGATAATCCAGTAAGGGCCATTCCCAAGCCCGTGCATTTTCATCATTGTTCGGAGCTTGTGTTGCTTCTCATATACAAGGTATGTCAGCATAACCTGCATTACAACTTAAGAGGTTCAAACATTGTAATCATGCAACGATTTACTCTGGTAACTTCTATTGTATGCTTGATATCCTCTTATATTCAATCAAATTTCTAGTTGTAACAAAAGACGAAATTATTGTCAACTCTGGTACCATTTACCGGGAAAAGCAACGCGACAACCCATTCAAAAAAGAGAGGTCCAATAAGAGAAGAAAAATCAATCGTCAGGCGAGTCGCTTGCTTAGGCATTTCTTTTGTGAACTCGAGCAACATTTTTATGCCTGAAACTTGGCCGTGTAGAAACTGGAGATAGGCATTTGAGACCTACACAGATGTCAAGCAATATGTTATTGGGGGAATGAGCTGTATAACTTCCTAACTGCATTGACAAAAGAGCAACATAGCCAAGTTAGAGTAATATTTTTTCTTTTGGAAAAGATGAAATTGCTGTAATGATATTGGGATCAGCTTTGATCATTCAACACTTATCTGAAAAGTAGAAATATTTAAAGTAAAGAGGATGCAAAAAGTGGTATTCTGTGATATGGTAATATAGAAAAGCAAGGTGAACATATATGGTTATACTCTTCTGGATTATAATTCCCAATCGACTGTTTTGGTTCACACCATATGTCATGTTTCCATGGGTCTAGTTGTGGATTTGTTATGGGATCATAAAGTGGTTCAAAGTTTAGCACAGTAAAATATAGAGGACTAAATCTTTTTCAGTGGGTTTACAGACAAGAAAATTAATAATAACAGGTCAATGTTATATCAATGAAGTACATGGCACCCACCGCATTCAGTGACCGTGAAACACGCTGAAGTCCAAATGGCATTGGAGTGTAAGAGATATTCTGATAAGTCGAGTTATATAAAGCAAGCACATTGAAACGCTTCTCATTTGAGTCTTGGAAATCATAGGCTGTAACAACAGAAATTCGTGCCTTTAATGCCCCGCATGTAATGAAACAATAGCACTGGCAAAGATAAGGAAAGGTGACACACCCATTGCAATTTCATTTATCCCTTCCCCTATTTTCCCTTTCCGGTAACCCTTCAAGGTTTCCTCGTTTATTGTTCTTGAACTATTCCGCCACAGGGGTAAACCCTGAATGCATTTTATCTCTGCTAAAAGAAAAATCGAAGTTCAGATATGTAATCCTTTTGAACCAAACCCTTCGGACAAGAGAAGAGGCGCATATATGATAATACACGGAATTTTATTGTGGGAATGCAGAGAAGTTGATGGTTCTTGTGAGTAGACAATAATAAATAATGGAAATTACTTGCGTGCAGGATGTGAGGTTAGCGATCTCATCTATTTACCCACATTATTAGTTCAGACTATTCTACAGAAAAACAGAAGGAGCAATTCATGATACGAACTTTACCTTTCTCAACATTAATAGCATCCATGGCAATGCGGACTGTAACCGAATCACTGGACTTGCATTGAGGTCCAAGGACATATAAGGGTCGATCCGAGACAAAAGCAGGTTCAATGAAGCCTGTCGAAGTACCCGGTATATCTGTCCCCTGGAATTACATGATAAAAAAGCATGTTTGTTATGACCTCTTTCCTTGAAGAAACATACATAGAACTAGCAGTATGGCTGTTTCAACTTACAAGGAGAAGACTTGATATGCTTGCATAATCAGAAAGATTTGAAAATGATGAGCTTGTGAACAAGTTCTGCATGACAGCTGTCAAAGAAATGAGCAAGTTCACAGATTATCAGAGTTTTTCTATCACCCTTATTTCCATTGTTACTAGAAACAAAGGATCAAAGAAAATCCGGCACAAAAAGCACATCTTACTTCTTAGCTTAATAGCCAAAGAGGATTTTTGGGTATTAAAATAACTAAATGATACATATTACTTACTATTAGATAGAGTTTTGTTTGCTCCCGTGAAGGGTATACTGACTGGGCAGGATTGTGATTTTCTGCACGATGCATCCGGGAGGCCTGTGAACAAATTGGAGGAATCCTGAACCGCACGATACATGGGGCTGGGTACTTGCAAGAGAGCAGGCCATTCAGGAGGATTTGCTATGGGGCAACTGCCGGCCTGATCCAATGTAGAGTACTCAATTCCGCACACATTTTGGCAAGGGCCTTTGCCGTTCACATCAACACACTTGCAACCACACCTGTATTTCGGTTTATCCAGAACGTTGTTGATGACTCTTTGAAGAACACTGAGTAAGACACAGAGGTATATCGGAACTATGATTAGCCGAATGGTTGCCTTCCTGTTACGTTTCTGCAAGGTGATGAAACATGGTTTGTCACCTCTTAGCTTGACTCTAAAAACCAGTATATAATGGCAATCGTGCAATGTATAGGCCACTATAAACCTAGAAATATGAGCATCAGTTGGCATGTATAGGCCTATAGATTGAAAATGAAAACTGTCAGCACGCAGCAGAGTGGAATATGCAGCACTGATACATTACAGTGCACTGTTTTGCGTTTAACATCTATAGATACCCAAGCGTGAGTGGATAGTAAGGGTGTCTAAACCCAGATCGGTCTATTCTAGTTATTGTAATCCGTACATTCCAAGGCACAGTTTGTATTTGCTGGACTGTGCTGCACTGTGTTTATATTTTAAACTGTTGTGGAGAAAGAAATTATGAGAAGTGTACTACTCTACTTCCTAAATCAAATTCAACGTTAGATGAATTGGTTTATCCAATGGTTGTCCTCGCACCTTTCATCTTATATGTTCAGGAATGCAAAAATACAATCCATTTATAACTTTATCAATTAGCCAACACCCAGTTATCCAAAAGCAGAATTATCACAATCCATCTCAATGCCAAACAGAGCCTAATTTTTTTCTGCTTATTTTTCTTCCCAAGAAAAGGGGAAATCCCCTTTCCTGATGGTTGTGCGTGTTCGTCCCAAATTCTTTCCTGTTTCCATTGTGACATGCAACAGGTTCAGATCAATAATCAACTGACCAAGATGGCAATTGACCACAACATTGCCAAAATTCAACAATAACAACAGCAACATAAATTATGGTGAATAAATATCACTCCAACCGACAACTTCTTGTGAATAGGCCAAATTTGGTCGCAGTAGCAGTAGATGGTGGCAACATCAGACACGCACCTAATCCATCCAATGACAATAAAAAGAGCAATCATCTCAAAAGAAGAACTTATCCCGTACTACAAACCCCATGAGGAGTTTCAAAAAAAAACCAAAAGGAATCGGAGAAACCTGAAGAAAATAGCAGAATGGGCATGGATTAGACCTGGAAAATGAGATTTTTGCGCAGGAGGGCATTGGTCTGCGAGGCGAAGCTCGGCGGCCTCGATACACCACCAGCAGCCGCCGCCAAGGGCTCCATTACGCGGAGGCAGTTCTCGGGTGCTCCCTGTCTTCTCTCTCTTCCTTTGATCGTATTGGAGGTGGAAGAGAAAGGGGCAGGAGTTATTAGCCGTTAAGTTCTGAAGAGGGGAATTTATAGAGGCAACCGCTCAAGAGATGCTTCCCGCCACATAGAATATTTTATACTGTTTTCAACCAACTCTTTTGACTTTCTTTTCTTCTTGATTTCTCCCTGCTCCCGCTGTAGAGTTCTTGGTTAGTGTTTTATTTGGTGAAGAAATCCGTTATTTGGCTCGAAAAGCAAAGTGGTTTACGTGATTGAGTTCGACTTCGATGCTTGCGTATTTCCTTTGTGGTATTTTTAGTGTGGAATCTCTATACTGGACGCTTTGTTTGAATCTTCCAACAGCTTGATTTACGCGGTTATTTGATTTTTCAGCTAGCAGATCGAGCACATGCACTTTGCTAATTTCCAAGAAATACAACCGCGCATTTTTACTATGTAACGTGTCTACGGATTAGTACTTTCTTCAAGCAATGTGCATGACTAGTATCTCTTCACGTGTTCACTATTCCCAGGAAACAGAAATCAACATGGGAATTTGAGCTAGATGAAGAAAATATGCGAGCACTGATCGAAACACTACGTGCTGCAGAATCCAGGTTAGCTGTGGTTCATCGTGATCCTGCTTCATTTTTTTCGATGCCATGCTGCTATTGATTAGCGCTGTGATTTGCTTTGCAACGAAGAAACCGAGTAGGTTTCGTTATAAAGTATAATCAGTTCGTTTGACTGACGGTCGTCGAGTTGCCCCAGATGTGGCCGGATCATCTGGACCAGATGAGATCTGCACGGTTTCTTGATTTCTTCCCATGTGAGTGGGAATGGGGTTCTGCGTTAAGTCAAGATCGTGATGCATGATTCCGCGGCCAAACACCGTAGGTTATCGAGTTTTTTTTTAAATATTATTTTTTTTCCCATAAATTGCAAGTCTACACCTCGGTTTGAAAAAATTACAAAAATAGCGCTCAGTCGGCAACCGAACTGCCGATTTGTCCAAATCGGCGGCCCAATTGCCGACTACAGGTGCTATCGGTGAGTGGTCTGCCGACTTGAGGCATGTCGGCAAGGAGTTGGCCGACTTGGGGCATGTCGGCACGTCGTTTGCCGACTTGGGGCTTGTCGGCATGTGGTGTGCCGACTTGGTGCTTGTCGGCATATGGGCCGCCGACGTGTCCTTTAACTCGGCCCACCTCGCACCCCGCCACACGCACAACACACTCACACGCACACACGCGAGCGGCGGCGGCGGCGGCGGCGAGGCTTGAAGGGAGGGCGGCGGCCGGGGGCGAGGCCGGCGGCGAGGCCAGCGCGGCGGCCGGCGGCGAGGCTGCGGCAGCGGCCGGCGGCGAGCTTGTGGAGCGGCGGTGGGGCGTGGGAGAGAGAGGAGAGGAAAAGAAGAAAAGAAAAGGAAGAAAGGGAAGAAGAAGAGGAAGGAGAGGAAGGAGAAGAAGAGAAGGAAGAAGAAGAGGAAGGAGAAGAAGGAAGAAGAAGAGAAGAAGAAGGAAGAAGAAAGAAGAAGAAGAGAAGAAGAGACTTCGTCCGCGGATTTTTTCCGTCGGTCCGGTAAATTCTAAAGTCAAAATTTATTATTAATTTAGTTATAAAATTTATCGATTGTAGTTATAAAAATTATCGATTGTAATACTGTATCGTGCATGTGCTTCGTCGCTGCGCCATTACCAAATCTTATGCAATACCGACGGATTAGGGGGGGGAGAGAGATCTTAAGTCTAGGTTGGTAGTCGTAGAGTTGCAGTGAGTAGTGCAGAATGCAGATGCGGGGTACAAATGATTAGGTCACTGTGCAGAAAAGCAAAAATGGGTTAGCAACCGCTGAGCAAACGAAAGGCGTGGATCTGCGAGTTAAAACTGGAAACTTGCAGTCCCTTCAATTCACTAACGGCCGGCTTCCTGATGTGCCATTGCCGTACATCTGTTGCAGCTCTGGTTGGTCGATTATTTTTTTCGTTTGATAATTTAGGGTGATTAGAATCATACGCAATTGACGATATTAGAAAATAGTTATACAGAATTAAAAATAATGAAAGATATAGTTATGCAATGAACATAATTGATCTTATTGCAAAATCAATGTCTTACTTCATAGATTCGAGAGAATAGGAGAACAGTAGCCTGACAAACAGTCAGTTCAGTCCGATTCAGGTGCCAATTCAGGTGCCTAATGAAACAGAACCCTTATGGATTTGCTAGATTTAGGGTACAAAAAGTATTAATATGTTAGGTAGGTATATGAATCTATCTCAGATGTTTTAGAAAAATATAGCTGTGACGTTTTAGAAATTGAATTTCATGTGTGGTTGCATATATCACGATTTGATCATAGAGTTCACGTTATTAGGAAATAGTTGTATAGAAGTATAAATAAATACGGAAGAAATAGAAGTGGAGTAGGATTTGAGAATAAAGAAAATAGAGTACGTAGTGAAGAAATAGTCGTAAACCTAGTTCGACAGATGTACCTATACATTACGAGTCTCATACATTTTGATTATAGGTTAATTTTACGAAATTATGTTACGGATGACAGGAATGTCTGATATAGTGAGATTCAAGATTTTTTATGGTCCTGGAGAAGTGAGGACGAACTCGAATGGAGTTGATCTTAGTGCATTCAGTTACACTGCATTGCCTCTGCAAAATCCCGAGTCGTTGAACATTAGAGAAGCTAAAGACTGGTTCACCCGTAGCTTTAGTATTGATACGGATAAGTATACTGTCAGCATTCAAGCTGTGTTTACAATGTCCGTAAGTTCTGTGCGCTGGGATCTGATGACTGTCGAAAGATCGAAGGAGTGGACTTCTTGGCTTAGGGTCTGCAGCGCTCGTAAGGAAGATCCTGTTGCTTTGGTGCAAGCTGTTGCGAAAGATCAAATGGAGTATCATCGTACAGCGTATGAAGACGATCACACAACTGCATCAGCGCAAGGGGTAACAGAGTACGGAGCCGGAAATCTTTCTGAACCAGCGATTCCGGGAGGAACGAGACAGAACCATGGTCCTACTGGACGGGCGGACGAAGCTGAGGAATTCGAAGAGTTGGTGCAGGCTATGGAACAGGAAGATCTAGCGGGCGTTGCGCAAGACGACGACGAGGAGTCCGATGATGAAGATACTGATGAGAACGAGGAGACTTCTGATCGTCAAATTCCTAACGGGTGGGAGCAAGAACTACTGGGTGGTATGCGTGTGACAGATGGGCATGAGTCATCGTGGGAGTTCAGAAGCAACGAGATAAAACATGGCACCATGTACCGCACGAAGCTCGAATTGAAAGATGCAGTTGCTCTATGGGATATGTCCACGCAAAGAACATTTTATGTTCAGGTGTCTACCCCGACTCAGTACACCGCGAAGTGCAGCAGTAATGGCTGCCCTTGCTATGTGCATGCTCATGTCCCGAAGTACGAAGTCACTTGGATTGTTAGCAGAGTAGTGCCTCATAACTGCGTTCGATCCAATGTCCTCGCAGAGCATCGTAACATGTCTTCAAGTCTAATTGCAAGATTGATGTTCTCGGAGATAGTGGAGAAGAAAGATATGGAAGCGAAACATATTCAAGTTGCAATAAAGAACAAGTATCAGTTCTCTATCAGCTATGGGAAGGCATGGCGTGCTAAACAGAAAGCAATGGAGATGCGATTTGGGAACTTCAGAGATTCATATCACAACATTCCGTACTTGCTATGGACACTACAAGGCAGGAATCCTGGCACGTACGTCGACATAAAGTATACTTTGTCATCCGAGTCACCAGGATTTAAAGAGATGAACCGGGCCTTTTTCTCGTTCGGAGCTTGCATTCAGGCATTTCAGCATTGTCGACCTTTGATGTGTGTTGATGGTACATTCTTGACAGGCAAGTACAGGGGGCAAATCCTCACCGCTATTGGAGTTGATGGAAACAACCAAATTCTGCCACTGGCTTTCGCATTCGTTGAAGGCGAAAACTACGCGAGCTGGCTCTGGTTCTTCCGAAGACTGAAGCGAGGTATCGTGAAAGATCGACCGAACGTGTGTATACTCCATGATAGGCATCCCGGTATATTGAAGGCCGTGAAGACTCTTACAAACCCCGGCTCGGATGAGCTTGAACCCTGGCCTGATATGCAAAGCCGCTGGTGCATTCGCCACCTGGGGGCTAATTTCTACCGGCAGTTCAGAAACAAACGTCTTATGAATCTCTTCAAGAGGCTATGCAAACAAAATCAGCAAAAGAAGTTTTATAAACTATGGGCTAAGCTTGATGAATTCACTAAGACAGAGTTAACTCAGCAGAGGAAGAAAGCCGCGGCAATTGCAGTAGCAGCGGACGAGGAGCCGAAAGAACTATGCGCTCTACCTGGTATTGACCCGCCCGGTGTTAAGAGGAAGAAGGGCGGACGAATCAAGACCTTCTCCGAGTGGATCGAGAATGAGCCGAAAGAGAGATGGTCCTTGCTCTTTGACACTCACGGTGCAAGGTATGGTATCATGACGACCAACCTGGCGGAGGTGTACAACTGGGTACTTCGCGGACAGCGCGGTCTACCCTTAGTTGCTATAGTCGAGAGCATACTTCATGGGATAATTCGGTACTTCCAAGAGAGGTATCAGACAGCTGCATTGCACATGAGCACGAACACTGAAACTCCTTTCTGCGCGACTGTCATGCAGTACATGGAGGAGAAGATAGCAAAGGGGAAGATGCACACTGCCATAAGGATTGGTAACCTGCAACATAGGTATGAAGTGCGACTTCGGGATAAGACAGGTTTTGGAACCGCAAATGAGGTTCGGACGTTCGAGGTTACTATCGGGTGTGAACAAATTCCAACCTGTACCTGCACATGCAACAAGCCTTTCCTTCTACACAAGCCGTGCTCGCATGTGCTAGCCGCGTGTGGTTTAATTGGTATGGACTCTTCCTCTTTCATGTCACCGTTTTATTTAAAGGAGATGGTCCTTGCAACATGGAGCGGCGAAATTACTGGATTCCGTGCTGTGGATAACTTCACCACAGTAGAAGAGGATCAAAGGGAATACATACCTCACTGGAGCCTACTTCGTGTCAACAAGGGGCGGCGTAGAGTTCGACGGATTCGCAACGACATGGATGAGTCAGAGGCTGGGGGCCCTACAAGGCAGTGCTTGCATTGTGCTGCATATGGCCATCGGATGAAATATTGTCCGAAGTTGAAGGACCAAGCGGGAGGTGATCCCACGGCAAGTTCATCGGCAACCCCTGCAGCTTGGACTGGTCGAGGCCGTGGACAACATGGGTTCGCGGAGTGAGAACAAGGCCGCGCCCTGTTACTTTCTGAATAATGATTCGTATTTTCGCAATTATGTTTGAAATGTAGCACTGTGTTTGTAATAAATAAAGGAACTTGTAATATGCCCTGATATCCCTGGTATATTATGTACTTCAACTTCTTTGATGTGATGTCGTATTGTGTTCGAAAATATTTATAATAATTGTACTGAACTTCTAAAATGTGCCTGTTTGTTTCCATTCAATTATGTACTTCAATATTTCCACTGCTATGACAGTCCAAAGTTATATTTTCCTTCAACACGCGTGCAGGTATGACGGAGTTCGAGTTGCTCGATGCGCGAGTGGACAGTAAGCACCGGGCGAAGAAGATTGCCGAGGGCGAGTTCAGCCCGGTTTTCCGGACCCGTACCCCCCGTGTCGCCTTGAGGATTCACCCAGCGTGGATCAATAGGTACGTGCACGCGAGAACCCATGTAATGATGTCACGTTCATATCTAATGTGCTTTTAAATTTACAGGTTGGAGTGGGCGGGTCTACTCTCGCTGGCACGGATGGTGGAGGGCACAGACGAGGACTACCAGCTGCTCGGTGAGGACGAGGAACCTCCTGACATGGAGGTCAGATCTAGACGTTTTCCTTTCGACAGCGCTTTGTTGACATGCCTCGTCGATCGATGGAGGCCGGAGACCCATACGTTTCACTTTCCTTGGGGAGAGATGGCCCTGACGCTGCAGGACGTGTCTTACCTCCTGGGTCTCCCGATCGCGGGGACAGCGGTTGGACCTTTGGAGGCTTCGCCCACCTGGCGGGCGGACCTCGTGCAGCGCTTCGCAGGTGTTCGTCCCCACGACGATCCCCTGCAGCCTATCGACGAGCGGCAGAAGCACGGTCCAAAGTGGGCGTGGTACCGGCGGTTCGAGGTAAGTGCGAGAACCGTAGTGCTGTTGTTTTATGAAGTTCTAACTAAATGAGCATTTCGTGCAGCTAGCAGAGCTTGGTTGGCCTGGTGAGCACTTGACGAACCACCAGGTCACTCGTTCGTTGGAGGTGTACGTCATGTGGCTTTTCGGCTACGTGATGTTCACCAACTCTCACGGCGACACGGTTGATGCGCGGCACATCGAGATTGCGAGACAGATAGCAGACGCGCAGGATCCCGCCGATGTCCCACCCCGGAGTTGGGGATCGGCCGTTCTTGCGGCCACTACGCGCGTGCTGTGTGACGCCTGCACCAGGAGCACGAAGAAGCCGTCGTTGTTGGGCTGTCCCCTTCTACTACAGGTTAGTTGTTCGTGGTACTACGCTTTGAATATTACATTATGTTAAATTACATTATTGTTGTTGCAGGTTTGGTCGTACGAGCGTTTCCCCGTAGGGAGACCGTTCGTGAGCGCAGACGATCCTTACGGAGTGGAGTTGTACCACAACAACCCATTCGGGGGACCTACTTTCGGTTCGCTGTGGACACGGCGTCGGGTAAGTTCGTGCCTATAACCGTACGTACTTCTGTTAGTTGGAAGATTAGAAGGCTCGAACTTACGTACTTCCTCTTTCATTCTACAGCCACAGTTCGCGTCCGCACAGATGAGAAACTGCTACGTCGCGTTCACGGAGCAGTTCGACTTCTTGCCTCCAGAGAAGGTCACGTGGGAGCCTTACACAGAAGAGGCGAGACTGTATCGCGCTCCCCACGGCCTGTCACCATGGTGCACTACGGACGATGCGTACTGGATGACAAGGAAGAAGTTGGTCTTCGACATCTGTGTCGAAGACTACGCTGTGCATCGTGTGATGCGACAGTTCGGTCTACACCAGGACGGACCACCGCCAGACGCAGTTCCTGTAGATCGTGGCACGCATGGGTACGTCCGATTTGTCTTCTCATTATGGAATGAACAAAATGACTTACATTTGTCCTGCACCCTTACGCAGCTGGTCTCGTAGAGGGGGGCTGTTAGGGCACAGGAGTGGACACAGCTCCTGCACCCTTACATTGAGGCTTGGGCGGCGGCTACGGCGGACTGTTGGGATGAGTCCAGGGCCTTCGACCTTCAGGCGCATCGGGCTTACCTCCAGTGGTATGTTAGTCGGACTCGTATTTGCCTCCTTCCACGCATGGAGCGTGATGAGATCCAGCCAGCACGCACCACAGATTTGTACCCAGCAGACAGTGCGCGTCTGAGGGCAAATGCGGTACGTTGTACGACGTGTTCCAAACTATGTGTTAAATTAGTTTGTGCATTTCTAATAAAATCTTATGTACATGCAGGCTGAGGTGGCACATGAGCTTCACGCCCACATCACGACGGAGCTGGCACGATCGAGGACAGCAGAGGACTCTACTGCGTGGTCTCATGCGGAGGAGCTGTGCCGTAGTTTGCTCCGCGCTCTATCCTGCACACGGGCGTCGGATGTGCACGACCCGCAGAGACGGCGTGGAGCACACCTCCCTCGAAGGCCGTCCGCGATGCTGAGTACTCCCCCAGGTCCTTCACAGGCCGGTGGGTCGTCCTGGCAGGCTCCGCCTCCCCCAGGACCTTCACAGGCCGGTGGGTCGTCGTGGCATGACCCCCTGCTCGAGGGCAGGCAGCTCTTTCCCTGCGACATGCCGGCGAGCTCTCAGCGCACACCTACGCAGTTTCCGGCCATGATCCCCAACCCGGGTACGTAACATTTTCCTGCTTCTGGAATAGATTCAACATGTTTGCACGCACTCAAGACGTATTGTCTCCCACAGGTTTTGTTCCCTTCTCACAAGGACGAGGAGGTTCGGACAGCCCGTCTCAGTACTTTGCGAACACTCAGTTCGACCCCGCCGACGGTTCTGCGCTCGTAGGGGGGTATCCTACACCGCCTTCGCCGCCGCCAGTCACGCAGGATACCCAGCCTACTGCAGCTCAGCCTGAGGAGCACTTGTACGGCAGGGGCCGTCGTACCATTGTTCCGCCGGCACAGTTGACGTACTCCGACTTCCGCAAGAGGCCGCGGAGGGGGCCGCGTCGAGGAGGTGGACAGGGAGGCCCAGGAGGACCCGCACAGGGAGACTAGCACCCGTATTTGTTTGTAATAGTTATGACAGCATCTTTTTTATTTTTATCTATCAGCACTTCGTATTTCGAGTATCATTAGTTCTACTTAATTGCATGGAACACTCTTTTTATTTCTTCAAAATATAGAGTTGGATACATCGTTACCACTACGCATGGCGTGACAACACGGTACGATAACATTCGCATACATCCAAACAACCTAATAGAATATTGAAATAACTACTCAGGGCCTTTCGGATATTTTTCCCTTCCTCATACGACGAGCGTGAGCTTCCTCCCCTTCTTCCTTCGCGCGACGCGCCATCTCGCGCTTCCTCGCCCTTTCGGCACCACGTGCCTCCGCAGCTCGACGTTCCGCCTCCTCCTTTTCTTTGCGTTGCATCTCCTGCCAACGCTTTCTCTTCTCCTCCTCCTCTGCCTCGTGCATGCGTTCCTGAATCCGACCTCGAGCACAGTTAACCTTCCACATGAGTTCTTCCTCATCCTCTTTCGATTGGGTAACGTCCAGCCACTGTATATAGTCACATATAGTAGGTGCAGACTGCAAGCAAACGACTGTTACCATAGTATTGCATCGTGTTAGAAATGCGGGTATGTGCGAGTTTTACCAGTTGACTCCGTCTGGACATGCCAAACTTCGGTGGCTCTTCGTCGTAGTTAGCACACATAAAGAACCTTCTTCCGTACGTGTACGAGAACTCATCCGACTTCATCAGTCTGCACGGATCTTGGCACCAGCAAAGGGGAACTTCGACACCTGCGGGCAGGTCGGCAACCATCTTCTGCTTCGGCATCTCGTCATCACCAGATGAGGCCATTCCTGCCATTTTTGAATAAGCCATAGTTACTATTTTTAGGAAACTAAACACAATAATAACGCAATTATTTACCTCACACCGCCCGAACTTTAATGTCCCTTCTATCCCTCTTGCCACTTCCGAGAGCTTATTTCTTCTCACCTCGCTCCCAAACCCTAATCCCTAATCCCTCTCCCTCTCTTCTCTGTATGGATTGGTGGGAGGCAGAGACAGGTCAGGGGTGAATAAATAGAGAGCGGGCAGGACGCGGGCAGGAGAGTGGGCAGGAGGCGGGCAGGAGAGTGGATTCCGTGCTTAGGATTCTCACTTCACGGGCGACAAAAGGGACGCTGCAGGGGGGCCAGGTGGGGCAGGGCCACTTTCGGCGCGAAATCGCCACGAGCCGTGGCGATTAGGAGAAATAGCCATGGACAGGGGCAAACGCCGGTGCCCGTGGCGTTTCACATAGGCGGCCGGTGAGAGAGGGAGAAGGCCGGAGGGCCGGCGGCGACCGAGAGGGAGCAAGGCGGCGGCGGCCATGGGAGAATAGGAGAGGAGCAGAAGAATGCGGGTGTGGGGATTAGGGATTTCGGGTAAGGAAGAATTGAAGCAAGCAAAGGGTGAGTCCAAAGAAACAAGTAAAAATAAAAATAAATGAGAATTGAGAAAAGAAATAAAAGATGAGGATTAAAAATAAATATAAATGTCAAGTCGGCAGCTGGTTTGCCGACTTGGGGCAAGTCGGCAGCTGGTTTGCCGACTTGGGGCAAGTCGGCATCTGGCTTGCCGACTTCATTCAAGTCGGCAGTTGGCTCGCCGACTTCCCCCTGGCGCCAAATTTCGTTGCTGATGTCGGCATTTGGGCTGCCGACTCAGCCCATTTCGGCATTTCCGCTGCCGACGCACCCCTTTTCGGCAATTGGGCTGCCGATTTGGGCAAATCGGCATTTGGGTTGCCGGCTGACTGCCATTTTTGTAATTTTTTCAATCCGACATGTATACTTGCGATTTACGAAAAAAAAATAATATTTTAAAAAAAAATTCGTAGGTTATCTCTTTGACCTGGGGACTGCAGTTCAGCTGCCTTTTTTCCCGAGGAAGTTCAGCTGCCTTTTACCCCCTCACTCCTGCATGCCACAGCAACTTGACGTTGTACGGTATTACAATTCTTTAAAAAAAAATATCCACGTAATTGTGTGATTAAATCAATTCGCAAGATAACGCTCGATATATATACACATAAGCAACTAGATAAGTATGGGCAGCCGGGAACAATATTATCAGAGGAAGCTAGCAAAAGTAATTGTCGTTGCAAAGTATTCCCAACAAAAAGGATATTATATTCTATCTATTATATACTAAAAATACACGATAGATTAATTAAGAAAATAGATATACTAGAAATTTCTACAAAGCCATTAATTATATACCATAACCAATAAATCTTCATAATTGTATTTAAATAGATCATTTGACTGGTAGATCATTATAATTATATCTAAATAAATCATGATCACGACCATTAAATCTTTATAACTATATCTGTAGAACACAGCCGATGATCTTTATAATTGTACCTAAACACATTACAGTCGATAGATCTTCGTAATTGTACATAAATATATCACAACCGATAGATCTTCATATTGTACCTGAACATATTATAGCCGATAATCTTCATAATGACACCTAGACGTATCACAACCGATAAATTTTTATGACTGCACGTGATATCACCCAATCATTGATCTAGTAGACCTTTATTATTAATGGATCACAATGGATAGATTATCATAACTGTACATTAACATTATTCGGCACTGATCCAATGTATCTTAATTATTTATGGCACATAATTGATAAATATTTTAAATTTTTATCTCATAAAAAAGTTACCTAAGCTTTAAGTCTGCGTACTACCATAACCGGTGCTTTGAACCTTAAATCTGCATACTGATCTCAGCTACTTGTGATCCGAACTTTAATCATGTGTGATCTAAATCACGTACAAACAACCTATCAGCTCAGTACAAACGATCAAGCGTCCGTCGCGATATACTTAAGTGCTTCTAAATATAGTGAGCTCAATTAATTCCGCTTACTGATCTAATATCACATACAAACGACTAACCAGCTAGTGATCGGAACTTTAATTCTACGTACTGAGATCACGTACAAACGACACACCAACTCACGTAGAAAGTACAGACCGACCGGCTCGCGACTCACGTAATAATCTAATATCACGTGCAATCAACAAACCTGGTTGTCCTTTAGTGTTTTTAAAACAATATAATAGTATAGAACTACTAAGTTTTAAAAATTAGAGATGTTTATAAGAGTGCCCACTGCTCAAGGTCGCAATAGGTTGGGAAACATGCCGAGAAAGGAGAAGGAAGGCAAAAAAAACCGGGAGCAGTTGTGTGAAGCGCTTCCAAGAACCTTGGTCAAGAGTTGCTGAGAAATTGAGTAGCAAATTCCTGGAAGGGGCACTTCGGAGGACTGCTCAAGGTACGGATGATGGTGAGGCTGCTGACTAGCTCTCCTAATAAAAGAGATGGTGGGAGGTTTGGAAGACTTTGGAAAGTAGTGACTACGAGGAGGGAATAGGAACAACATGGTCAACGGTCTTTTGCAAACTGTACTAGTGCTAGAATTCCATGTTTTATTTTTACAACCAGGATGTCTCACGGAATTACGCAAAAAATATTTTTAACCATCTTTAATTTTAGAATTCACATAAATATATATTAGAAAATTTTAAATTGAAACTCCATAACTAACACGATATTCTTACTTGGCTCCATCAACTAATTTCTCTGCATTCATCGTCCTTAAACTATTATAATTTTCTCATTCTACTATTTTTTGCTGTTAGACTAATAGACTTTGTTGAAGTAAATATTGACGTGACAATTTTTATTGGGTGGATGCTAAGATAGGCATTGATGTGGCAAGAAAATGATGTAGCCTTACATGTCAATACCGTCAATCAAATACCTACCCTTTTTAAAATTATTACTTTGCATATAAGGATATACATAATATTACTGCGGGGCCACGTGTTAGGTTGGTTTTTGGCATACTAATTTGTTTAAGATCTACTCCATCTTTTTCACTCTGTATGTCCTTAGCCACCATGCACACATACCAATGTAGCACTAATTCTAAGAAAAATAAAAGGAAAAATAACCCTATTAGATAACATAAGACAACCATCGAATCATTCTCAAAATGTTTTAATACGGGTATAGAGTGGGAAACAACACAATAACTATACTCTCGATATCCTCAATGGACAGATATTTTAAAATGGAGTATCCCGAGGTTGAGGACAAATATAGTAAAACGGAGGGAATACAGTTCTGTTATATTATTCTGAGATATGAGCCATAATTGATTAAAAATATTAGAGTAGTTCGACTACCAAGCCATTCTCAATGACATATAGGCCCTACGGAAAATATTAGGGTAGAGGGCCACGTCGGCATTCATCTCAACGTCTACCTCTCCTTCCCCTAATATTTCACCACATCAGCATCAACATCATCCTATTTTGTTAGAAAATAGCAAATAGAGGCAGTGTGAGAAATTTGTGATAGTTTAGGGACCGTGGGTGCAAAGAAATCGGTTGAGCGAGCCAAGTGAGAAATTTGTGATCATTTAAGGAGTTTCAATGCAGTTTTATCTATATATTATTATGATATTTGCAACAACATCAAATTATCACCGGTTGTGCCGATATACATGATATAAGGTCAATACGCATAATTAAAGTTCAAATTACATGGCAGTCGGCCATGAGTTTGCCCGTGTGTTGGGAGGTCGTTTGTACATGATATTAGTACATAGAACTAAAGTTCAGATCACTAGTCGGTTGGTTGTTTGTATGTAATATTAGATCGGTATGTGGAATTAATCGAGTTCACTATATCTCAAGTACGGAAGTATATCGAGACGGATAATTGATCGTTTGCACTGAGCTCATGGATTGTTTTTTCACTTGGAATTAATGTTCAGATCACGATTAGAAGATTGTTTGTATGTTATATTACATCAATATGATTGTTTGTATGTTATATTACATCAGTATGCAGAGTTAATGTTCAGATCATTGGTCATTGATATTAGGCAAAATTAGCTGTGGGACACCGGTATTTTGTGTTAATTGCTCAGACACACTACAAAAACATCAATTTTCCTAGTACCATTAAAAAACAATATAATTTGCCAGGACACACCACAACTACTAAAATAATGTTTCTTAAGCTATGAGGAGAGAAATTATTTCAAAATGGAAATTTTGCCCCTAGCGAAATGAAAGAAACTGCCTCACCCGATTGAATCAACTCCACCCGATTGAACCCTAGCTTGATTGCTTGTGATATATTTGGTTATATCAGCTGTGCATTTTTTTAAATAAATGTTTGCAAAAAATGGTGAAATACATGGGTTAGAACATGGCTAATAGTGATGCACGGTGCAAAATTAAAAAAAGGTCCATTGCAGCTCTCATAGCAGAGGAGAAAGGTTTAACCATGTTATAACCCGAAGGGCAAAATAGACATTTTCATGTGTATTTTCTCTCCTCATAGCTCAAAAAACATTATTTTAGTGATTCATATGTGTTTTGTCAAATAACCCCTTTTGTAGGATGTTACCGGGTAAATTGATGTTTTTTATTGTGTTTGAGCAATTGACACAAAATAATGGTGTCCCACAACTAAATTTTCCTTGATATTAGATCAGTATGCAGACTTAAATCTCATATAACTTTATTGTGAGGTATAAAATTATGGCTATGTATCGGTTGTGGTCATTGATAGTTAAAGTACACCAGATCAATAGCGGATAATGATTAGGTACAGTTATGAAGATCTATCTATTGTGGTCCATTAAGAAATGTCCATTAGATCAATGACTGAATGATCTTTATGTGTAGTTATAAAAATCTATCGATTGTGATATGTTTACGTACAATTATGAAGATCTATTGGCTGTGATATGTTTAGGTACAATTATAAAGATCTATAGGTTATGTTTAGTTTAGGTACAATTATGGTAATCTATCAGCTGTATTCTATTGAGGTACAGTTACGAAGATCTTGAAGATCTATCTGTTGTGGTCCATTAATAATAAATATTCACTAGATTAATGGCCAGATGATGTTTATGTGCAATTATGAAGATATATCGGTTGTAATATGTTTAGGTATAATTATGAAGATCTATTGGTTGTGATATATTTAGGTACAATTATGAAGATCTATCGGTTGTGATATGTTTAGGTACAGTTATGATGATTTATCGGCTGTGATCTGTTGATATACAATTACGAAGATCTAATATTGTGATCTATTGAGGTACAGTTATGGCTGTGATCTGTTGAAGTACGGTTATGAAGATCTAATGGTTGTGATCTCTTCAGGTACAATTAATGTGATCAATTGATTGTGATTTGTTTACATGCAGTTACAAAGATCCATTGGTTGTGGTACACTATTAAGAATAGGGGCCACCAGATTAATGACCGGATGTTTTGCTTTTTTGTGAAAATTTCTAACTTAGGTATCCTTTTTTAGTTAACCTGTCATGTATAAAATAGATGGATGGTGTAGGAGTGGGAGGGAAAATAGGCAACCAAAGCTGGTCGAATGATCCTTTTAGATAAAGGAGGCGCCCCCCTCCCCCCCGGTTTTTGCATCAATTGACGCACATAGCCATTATGCTATTACAGAATAGTCATATAATTATTCACGACTCTAAAATGGGGGAAATCAATAAAGTTCGTTGACACAAGCTCGATCAAGTATGCCACCCAAATCAGGTAGGAAACTCTTGTGCTACCATTTCTAAATGGCTACACCCGGTAATCAAGGTATCCAGCTGCTCCACACACTGCAGTAAGGACCAAGTACGGAGAAAGCTAGTATCCCTCAAGATAACCTGCATAACTTTCCAGTTGTTAAATATAATATCAATACGTGAACCAAAGCGATCAACATAAAGCACTGGGTCCCACTAGATTATGTGCCCTAAGTTGTTTGCCCAATCCCCTTTACCAATTCTGAAACATATTATAAGTGCTACAAGGTTAGAGGAATGTTAAAAGCAGTGGAGACCATACACCACACCTGGTGAGCAAACTAACAATAAAAAGAGATGCCGAATCATCTCCTGGTCTCTATAAAACAACATTGCTTGCTACCTTACCACTGTTGCTTGGTGAGATTATCCTTTGTTAGAATTGTCCCATGACTAAGATATCACATGATTTTTTTTAATCTTATGTAGGAGTTTTTGCAGGAATTTATGCCAGAACGCACAATAATATTACACAGAGCGACATACATGGACCATAGCCGATTGAATGGTCTACATGTAAAACTTTCATATTTTCAACATTTGGTCCATTTACACCTAACACGTGCCCCGAGGAGGTCCATTCTACGGTCATCCTCATCTAACCCTATTTGAGGTGCCTTATGATCGTGCCAAGTGGTAGCCCCTCAATCTGCCTACTTTCTTTTTTGCTCAACCTTTTCCCAAAATTTCAAAACCTTGAAACTAGATAAATCTACACTTAAAATTGTTGAGAAACTTGAAATGGAATCAAAATCATCAAAACTAAGACAAAAATTAAAAAAATATACGAAGAAACTGTGATTTTCGGCCTTCGATAGTTAGCAAAGCAAGCCGATGGCCTCACCATTAGACGCATCCAAGACGGCACATGGCGTGCATCGGATCCACAACACTCAGATACCTCCTGTGTTGAAGGTCTCAAGATGGGAATGTCTAACATAAACCTATGGTCATATGCACCCCTTCATGAGTTTGTACACTCACAATTCGAAGAATTCTCAAAAAGTTTATGGCACTAGAAATGTTAATTTAGGTCAGATTTATAAAAATTATTGAAAGATATGGTCAAATGTGTACTGTACAAAGATAACAAAACTTAAGAACAACTTCTTGTATGATCATATCATTTCATGAATTTTTGTATATATATTTAAATTAACAATTCTAGTGACATGAATTTTGTGAATCGTGGAAATGTATAAACTTGCGAAGGGGTACATAGGTATATGAACATAAAATCTGCGGTCTTTGCTCCTTAGAATCGATTTTTCTAAAGTGTTTTTGAAAAGCTACAGCTTATTTTTAAGCCACCGTAACTGAAATCCAAGCCCAACTCATAAAGTACAAACAATGTCTGCAAAGTTTACATACCCACAGACCTACCCACATTACTACATGGGCCTGAACGACATCTTCGGCTGAAACGGGCCGGACACTTCGGACCCACAAAACTGGCTGGGCCACACCAGGCCTAGGCCATGCCCGGCCGCAACGGCCCAAACCATACATTAACCTAACAGGCCCCACGGCCCCTTAAACCCGCTCCACCAACCTCTCTGGCATCCCACTTTAACACCATTGACGAACTCCAATTCGAATTTTCCCCCACCTGACGGCAAACGGGCGGCCGCCTTTTTCCCTCCCGCCCCCCGCCACACGATTCAAACAGACATGGTGAGCCCCACCGCCCCGCTCCATTCCCCTCGAGCCCCAACGCACGCAACCGCTGCAACCTCACCCCACTGACAAGTAGACCCGAAGAACCGACGGAGCATACCGGGACCCACGTGCCAGTGTGACAACCAGCCCGCGCGGAGCGTGTGGGTACGCTTCCGAGCTGTGCATGCCAGCATGCGGAGTTATTTATACGCCTACTCGTTCGTTCCCTTCCCAAACCGAACCAAAACCTCTCTCGATTCTCCAAGGCTTTTCCCATTCCGCTTCGCCGGCTTCGAATTTTGTTGGGAGCTTGTAGGAGGGCGACTCGCGCGGCGGATTGTGTTCACTTCGACGTGCTCATGGCGACTTCGGGCGATCAATCAGCCGGCTGCGGTAGGAAGGGATTTCTGTTGTTGGTTTTCGGTGGGATTTTTGGGTGAAATCCGTGTGGTGGGTGCTGATCTGGGTTTCGGTTTAGCAGGGTCTGAGGCCGCGAGGGCGTCCAAGTTGCGGTACCCGCTGCGGTCGGCGAGCCAGGGGAAGGTGGCGGTGGTGGATGCTCCTCCTAGCGGCCCCGCTCCGAGAAGGTACTTGTTTAACCATCTTCCTTTCCTTTTCTCCCTCGATTTTTTCTATTAGATTCTTTCATACTTGATCTAAGATTTCTGAAGGGGAAGTAGAACGTGTAACATCGTGTATGTAACATGCCTATGCTTAGATGATAAGTTTTCATTTCTTTTCTAGAGTTTTAAGACCAATAATTATTCACAACAGGTGGGCTGAACTTATTTGTTGGCTTAACAGAATTTTACTGTTCTATCGAGCTCATAAGGCGGAATTGCTGTTCTGTTATGTGCGGCAATCGGTTACGGAAATGATTTACCATCGCGGCGTAAAGAATAAAAAGAATATTATTTCTGCAATTATCTATAGTTAATAAGCAGCTATCAGGTAGCTGATAGGTGTTCATGTTGTGAAATAGCCGCTTGATCTCCAACTTCTGTACCAAACCAGACCTACTTGTTCAAAAATTAACACCGTTAGGCCTACATGAATGGTATATTATTACGTCTTAATACTGTAGTTAAGACTAGGTGACATGTGAAAGGTAGTCAGTGCCATTCCTACCAAGGTATGTTGCACTGAATCAGCCCTGGCCCAGCCAGTAGATATTACTAAATCCAAATACACAAATCTGATAATGATGTGTGTTGCACCAATTGTCAAAGAGAGAGAGGGAGAGAGAAGAACTAGAAAAAGGGTGAAAGCACCCGTAACTAATAAGTCCCTATAGTTGGTACTTCGTTCTGTGAGTATTATTCCTCTAGGTTGCTAGGTGCAAGTTCGAGGGATTCTAGTTCTGGTGAGCTCAGAAACTCGTTAGGTCTGTCTGTTAAAATGGGGCGGGTGTTGAACCTGTTGCTATATTATAATTTTGTTTGTTGGGTGTGAGGCTGAGCCAATGGTCTATACTAAAAGTGCATACAAATGGGCTAGTTTAGAAATGCTAATAATTGGTTTGTTAGGAAGTTCAATCATCACAGAGCTGAGTTATCAATATTTCAGCAAGTTTCTGTCGGAAAACAATAAGCCAGAGTGCGCAGGTGTAGATGCCCAGTTTAATTATTGCTTCAAAACTAAGCATCTGCTTGTTTGGTGCTATGTCAATGCAAAATTGACTAGCAACTTACATTTAGGCCTCTCAGATCCAACGTTGAAATTGCTGTGAACAAACTTTGCTTTTTCAACACTTCTGGTTGTATTCCTTTTATAGGGCAAAACCATCTTCAGATGTCACCAAGAGCATTTGTGTTCTCGATCTTTCTTCAGTGAAGGATAAATCAGCCAAACCTCCACGGAGGCACTCAATACCAACAAAGCCAGGTGCTAGCCCCAGGCCGACTACTACTGGAACTATCACTCCAGTGTCAGGGGTTCGGTCGAGGAGGTCAGATAGCCTGGGGAAGTTTGATACTCCGACATCAGAAGTTTCTATGTCTTCAGCAAGGCGCAGGTTCAGCACATTGTCCTCAATCTCATACTGGATGACACAGATCAGGCTTGCAGAGGCTGCTTCCAAGCACTCTGTGTCTCTGGGCTTCTTCAAGCTTGCCTTAGAATCAGAATGTGAGGTGAGCTTCAATTGATTATGTCTGGTTAGTTCAGTTTCTTTCATTGCATCATTGATCATATTATTGTGATGTGTGTTTTTCCACAGCCTCTGGATCGGATGAGAGAAGAACTCAAGGCTTATGTAGCTCGGCATGGCCTTGCAACAGAATTGGAGGAACCTGTGAAGGACATTCTTCAGGTTTATGATATTGTGGAAGATTTTGAGAAGCTGAAGATTTCTGTAGACTCCTCACAGGAACCAAAGAAGTCTGATAAGGTTGCTCGTAGTTCCACAAACGTCCTGTCAAAGGCTAATCTGAAACCAAGATCATTGAATTCCGATGCAACTGAAAATAAGGAGGCAGACAAAAAGGAGAACACTAAGAAGGAGAAGCCTGATTCAAAGGTCAGAAGTTCCTATAACAGGCATCCAGCCAAAGTTGCTCCTGCCAAGGAATTAGTTGCCAAGAATACTGGTAAGAAGACCAAGAAGCAGGCCAAGGGGCGGCAGGAAGATTGCAATGGAGATAGTAAGGCCTTGCCAGTTGGTCTAGATCAGGAATCTGGTAAGTGCCATCGTCTATTCCTTAGATCCTAAGACAAAGATCACCCATTTTTGCAAAGTATAGGCTTGCTAATGGCAAAATTATTTTCAGTTGATGTGGTGAAGGAGATCACACATGAAGACAAGGAGAACATGGTAAGAATTCTACTGTCTAGCAATTGAGAGCATCACTACATTACGCAGGTACCAGATTACTATTTTGTTCTTGCTAATCAAAACATTTATATTTGTAGGGGGATACAGAGATGGCAATAGATGCTGGCGTAGCCCAGGAAGTCTAGAACAGCCGGACCAACTTCAGATTCAAACCTTTTGTTTGCTGAATATGAAGTATGAGTGTGTGATGCTTGTTTCTTTTTACCATTGTTGATATGTTACTGGAGCTTGTCTTTCTGGTTGTCAAACCGTAAAGATGTCTTTAAGATTGTATTATGGTTTGCTCGTGAGACTCATTGCTTGTATCCGCTTTGTTAAGTCCGCTTTGATTGTGTGAGCCGAGTTCTGAGTATAGTTTGATTCTTTATTGCCTTATCCTTTTGGTCACGAAATCCTTTCTGATCTTTGTGTTCTTCTCATGTATTATACTGCAAGTGCATGGTATAATTCTTCGAATGCGTGCTTAATAGATTCTGTTCAGGGCATCAATTCTATGCACGTGCGTGTGCACGTTCTATGCTGTGTGATCATGTGGTTTTCCTTTTATTGTTGGATCTATCACAGTATCCAGACTCCAGAGCACTGAGCACACACGGATGTAGGTCTTGATCCATCTCCTCACTCCTCTAGAAATTCAGAGCTCTCGAACTCAATGTCTACAGACTCAGAGCCTAAATAAAAGGAGGTTTTGTATAGGGCGTGAGAACAGAAAGTATTCAACAAGTTCATGAATAACAACTGATGATTGATATGCACTATCAACTAAAAGTTCACCAGGTAATAATGAATTTTAAATGATATTTCTAGAATAAAAGCAACTTTATTTCTGGTGGTTCCTTTCTAGCAACGTTCGTATTCTTACCTAGAACAGGGAGTGATAATGGTACACTTCGTACACTCTACAGATGTGCGTTACTTTACCCACAAGTGGTACTTAGTGATTTTTGCCGGGTATGAAACTCATCACGCTCCTGATGGTGTGTGGCCAGGTCTAAGGTTCCGAGCCATTTCATCCTTCTCATGTGCCATATCCCTCTCGTTGTAGTCGACTCGTCACCGACTATCCACCACGACACTATAGTGCCTTTTTAAGAGATTAGGGGCATATCACCTCCCCAAGTGAAATTCATGGTCTAACGCTCCTCTAGACGAGGGACATAACGCTTACCTAGGCGTTACTTTATACATTCTAGAGAGATATACTAGCGAGAAGGCATTACTTGACTCGTCTGTCCCATTTTGGGTCTTGTGGTTAACTCTATCTATAAGACGCATGAATGCTATTTGATAATTGTTATTAACCTTAATGTGATAGAGTACATAATGGAACCTTGACCACCACAATAATTTTCGACCTAGGTTGCCACCACCCAACAATGTGTTTTAATTTTCATATACTTTGGTAAAAATATCGGAGGACATGAACAAAAAATAAACTTGCCTTGTGATTGATAAGAAGTGAAGTTCGAGGTCTCGTCAAGAGAACTCGGCAGAACCTCAGGATTTGAAGATCAAATAGTAGTACGATAAGACTAAATCCAAATAAGTTGCAAATATTCATGTGTATGAATATTTATGCATTCTTGGACATAACTGAATCTTAAAATTTATGTGCTTTTATTTTACTATAATTTTCGATAATTATATATAGATTATGTCAAAATTTGTTTTCTAGAATATTGAAGTAAATATCATTGGAAAGGAGATGAATTCTATTCAATAGAATTCTACTCAAAGAAACATGCATACAATTTTTTTACAGAAATTCCATCTTTTAAATTGAAATGTATCAGGTTGGTCAGAATTTTACCTATTCAAAAAGTTTAAACCTTTTAAATTTGGGATGAGCCCAACCGGCCAATCTCAGCCCATTCGGCCCACCCAGCTAGGGTTAACCCTAGCCGGTCTATCTCTTTCTCCCTCTCACCTCTCTCCTCCTAAGCCACCGCGCTCGATCCCCTTTGCCTCTCTCCCTCTCTTGCATGCGCAGTCGCTACCGTCCCCCCACCACTAACTGGCGTCGACTTCTACTCCGCAACTCTCCCCTCGGTTGCCCTTACCAGATCCCCACAGGTGAATTGCCTCCTCGCCTCCTCTCATGTTTCGCGGCTAACCCTAGTTGCGTGGTTCAGTTTTATGGCGTGCACAAGATGTGGCGGTGTTGCTGGTGATGGTGTTGTGGATGACGCCATGGCCTTGCGATGTCCCTATGTCCTACCGTAATGATGGCTCCTCCATTGTCGCCCTGACCTAGGTTTTGGGATCGGGTGGCCTATGCTTCGGCCTTGGTCGCTAGGCCTCGACCGTGGCTGGTTCAGCGGCATGACAACGGTGTTGTGTGGCCAGACTCTTTCCTCTACTTCCTGACTACTGCTATTCCAGGCCCCGATGTGGAAGGAAGGTGGCGAGTTCACCACGTCGTAACCACGGCGGCGGTGTCCCTTAGGTAGGTGCTCGTGCTCCCTCTTCTCTGTCTCTGGTCATTGGATGCTAATGGCTAAGACTTAGGTTCTCAGTCCTTGTGATGCTAGTAAACATGATACTCTACTGTTATGATGATAAGAATGATGCTTTACTTCTATTGAAAAAGAAATCTAGTGATTAGTTTCTGTATCTATGATTAATAGCTACTGATATTATAGCTAGTTTGATTCCTATAGTTTCTATTTTACAATCTATAATGTTATCTTTTTATCCTTATTGATGCTAATGGCCTCTGATACCAGCTACATATACTCCGGATACCTTTGTGCTTGCTTCAAAAGTCAATGTGTCATTAAATCTAGTGATTCTAGCTTTTGAACATGTCCATCTAGTATTTTATGCTTGCTAGTTACTTGTTCCTATGCACAATTCGCTATGAACTGATTAGAAGCCAGTGGTGTTCAACATTCTATTTGTTTAACTATTGTTTGAGCCTGATAGCTTATAGTGCAACATAATGCTTAACTTAGGAAATGGTACATACAGACACATACATATATATAGGAAAACGAATTGAGGCTCCATGATTTCAAAATCATTAATTCAAGCTAAATTTGGGTATAATTTTCAAAAGTTTCAGTTTTTAGATATATATCCGGTTATAACAATTCACAAAAAGTACATACCTTTTAAATTTTTTACTCGTATTCAAATATTTTAAGGTATATTAGATCACATATCTAGAATTTAAGGTATGTTGAGTCACATACCTTGAATTCTGGGTATGTGATCAAATATACCCAAAAATCATTGAATTTGAGTGAACATACCCTAAACTCTGGATATGTGATCTAATATATCCTAAAATCTTTGAATTGAGTGAATTTTTTGAATGGTATGTATTTTATTTAAGTATATATTTTTGGGTATATACCTAGAAACTAAAAGTTTTAAAAAATATATTCAAACTTGTTTCTAGTTTGCGCATTTGAAATCGTGGAGCCCATGCACCATGGAACTATACTATTTATATATATCTCTATATATATATATAGCCCATTATGTAGCAGAGCGCAGAATACGGTCATAAAACTCTAGTCACCAGGTCGTAATTTTTAAGGATGGATTTTATGATCATCTCTGTGATTCAGAGGATAAAATCCATTGCAAATTTACTGCCGCACGTCTGTGTATTTGTGACCGCTTTCTACTGCAGTAATGTTTTTACGCTTGTTGTCTCGTATTATTAGCACCTAGGAAAACTGCCCGACTATTACTATCATTTGTTTAAGATTTTACAATCTCATGACCATTGATTTACTATATATCCAACCATGTCATACTAGAAATAAATGTTTCATATAGTTGTTCATAATCACTTCCATAGCCCTATTGACTAAAGGAGCAGAGCTATGTGCATGAGGTCTATGTAAGGGTGGAAACGGATCAGATACGAATCGGATAGTGCCCTTCCCACTTCCGTTTCTATATTTTCAAAGCGAATACGGATGTTGTCAAATACGAATACAGATCGGATGTTACTTGAATACGAATACGAATCGGATATATACTCAATTCGGTCGGATACGAATATCCTACAGTTTTAATGATAGACTATGGTAAATCACATAACTAGATAAGTACATGAACATGATGATGAGTTAATGATATATATAACTCAATGACATACGATAGTAATAGGTTCTACATGGATAAGTGATGATTAAAATATGTCTCACATAGAGAAATAGAGTTTTGCTATGCCTATTAAGCTTAATGGGCTATATAATTGGGCTAAAGGGTTAGAGACTTAGAGAGAGTTGTTGAAATGGGTTAATATAACTTTATTCGGATAGGGATATATCCGTATCCGTATCCGTATTTGTTTTATAATCCAGTACCATATCCGCATCCGTATCCGGGAAATAAATCCGGATAATATCCGTATCCGCATCCGTTATTAATTCAGATATGGATATTGCTTGCCGTTTTAGTGTTTTCTCGAATACGAATACCGGATAATACGGATTATCCGCTGCCAGTTTCCACCCTTAGGTCTATGGTTTGAATGCCACCTCCTTATTTTCTAAATTAAAGTGGAAGTGCGCGATCATAAAAGTATGACTGCGATTAATGATTTGCACATTGCTGTCAGCCTCCGGGTGCCATCAGTTAGACCATTTATGGACCACCGGTTAAATCGGGCCCCCTTCGACATTGATACATGACGATTCCAGGGTATCCACCGATCTCTTTGGGGCTAGCAGTCAACCACCACTTAGATCAGCCCCCCGCCGAACTTGAATTTTGGATTGGTTAGAACGTGTGCCTCCCCTCCTCACCGATTAGACTATTTGTGGACCATTGGTCAAATCGACCCTCCCCTCCTTCAACATTGATACACGGTGATTCCCGGGGTATCCACCGATCTCTTTGGAGCTGGCGGTCAGACTCCTCCTTAGATTGATCCCCCACTAAACTCAAATTTTGGCTTGGTTATAATGCATACCTCCCCCTCCTCCTGTATATGGGAGGATTAGGATACAAAATTCTAATTCATATTCTATTCATATCGTATCCACAACTTATAGTACCCTATTACTATGCTATAACTTTTTAAAATCCAAGTTGTAATCTACTTGTAGAAATATTGAACAAAAACTCAACAATTGTTCATCTACGATCGTTCGAACTTTTGCTCTGCACCAGTGCTAGGAGCCCACCATGTTGACACAAAGAGATGCGCTGCAGAGCCCATGCATAAGAACTGAAGGCACCCTAATGGGATGTTGAGAGCTTTTGCCAATGGGTCCAAAATTACATGTGTATTACTCCTGATTTACTCTTGATTTGTTTTAGAGTGGCATCCAGCTGGATTAAAAGCTTAGAGACGAAAAGAAGGATTCATCCATATGAGATGGATGCGCGTGTCACTGCACACGCGGGCCCCACGATATGAGTATCCAAAGGAAAGCAGAAGGCGTCCACATTACCACCGACACACAAGTTCGCAATTTTTTCCATGGTCGGAAACGGACCACAAATCCACAAGCAACGTTCCTCTCGCTGGTTAAATGAAATCTTGCCTATCAATTCGAAGAACTAAGCACGTTTAACGAGAATAATACTCTTTGTCTATAAATGTAAAGTATGTATGAAATTTAAAATTATTTTAATCAGCAGTTAAATCTGTAGTGTTAAATTATATAACACAAAAGTAATACCATTTAAAAATATTTTTGAATAAGAATTCAATAGTATCATTTTTATGTCATGTAATTTAATATTATTAATTTAATTGTTGGTCAAAATTAAATCTTAAATTCTGTGCACATCTTATATTTATGAATAGAGGAAATACTTAGGACAGTTTTAATGCAATAGTTCAGCTGTCTTTTAACCTATGTTAACTAAGATAAAAATCTGAGGTGACATAGTAATTAAAGAGGAGAGAGATCAGAGCTGTCTCCTTCCCCAGATATGGCTCTTGGTGCACTTAAAGCTGGGAATCGTGCCGTGCCGTGCCGGCACGGCACGGACCCGCCGTGCTTCGGGCCGACGGGTTGACCGTGCCGGCACGGCACGCCGTCGCCACCGTGCCGTGCCGTGCCGGCACGCGCGCTCGCAGCTAGGGCCCAAACCCGGCACGAAGGCCCGCCGTGCCGCCTCCGGGCCGTGCCGGCACGGGCACGCCATGGGCGGGGCGGACGAGCTGCGCCGGCGGCCGGCGCGGGAGAAGAAGGGGCGAAGGAGGCGGAGCCGCGGAGCGCGAGAAGAGGAGGGGGCGGGCGGCGGCGCCGGCGGGAGGCGGAAGGAGGAAGGCGGCGCGAGGAGGGGGCGGGAGGGCGCGCGGCTCGGAAGGAGGGGGCGGGCGGCGGCGCCGGCGGGAGGCGGAAGGAGGAAGGCGGGGTGGAGGGCGGGGCGGCGCCGCGGCGCCGGATGAGGGCGGGCCGACGGGGTCGGGGGGGATTTTGGGGAGCCGGGGGGGTGGGGGACGCGGGATGGGGAGTTGTGGGGTGGGGAGGGGAATTTGAGGATGATTTTGGGGGAGGGGAGGGGGGATTTGGGGGGAGGGGGGGATTTGGGGGTTGGGATGGGGGCTGGGAGGGGGAATTTGGGGGGAGGGGTGAATTTGGGGGCTGGGAGGGGGAATTTGGGGGGAGGGGGGAAATTTGGGGGCTGGGATGGGGGCTGGGAGGAGGAATTTGGGGGAGGTGGTGAATTTGGGGGCTGGGAGGGGGGATTTGGGAGGGGAGGCTTGGGAGTTTGGGGGGGGGGAGGGAGGGGGAGTTTGGCGAGTAGGGAGGAAAAAAATTCTATTAAAAAGGAGATAACTAAAGAGAATAATTAAATAATTAAAAATATAAATATTAATATTAATAAATGAAGCTATTTTTGGAGGAAGACCTAAATTTTATTGATAGATGGATATTGCCTCGTTAAAAACCTTACACTCCAGTGTGGAGTACCTCCTGTAAGGAAAAGAGTACAATAACCATGTTTTTATACATATTACTCAATGTCGAGATTTTCGAGGTCGGCTAAAGCCTTCGTTATCTCTGGATCCTCGAGCTGATGTTGCTGTCGGGTCTCTGCCTTGTCCCAGTCGTTGAGGCAAGTAAGTGCCTCTACCATGTCAGGCGTGAGAGATGACCTTCTTGGCTCAATTATCCTTCCTACCGTGCTGAAAGTTGCTTCCGATGAGACGGACGACACCGGAACCATGAGTATGTCTCGTGCAAAATGTGATAGCACGGGATATATCCTATGATGGTTCTTCCACCACATGAGTAGGTTGACATCTTGGCCTTCTGCGAGGTCAAACTCAGTTTCCGCATAAGGTGTGTCGAGGTAGTGGTTGATCTCTACTCTTGGATTCCATTGCGTTCTGCCAGATGTTTGGGAAGATGATCCACTGGAACTGTTGCCTTTTAGCTTCTTCCACATATTAGCAGCGCTCGAAGTGATTGTTCTTTGTGGGGTTACTGATGCACTTGATTGTTCTTTGTGGGGTTACTGATGCACTTGTTCTTGGTTGACCTGTACTGCCAAATTTCTTATAATACAAATCGAAAACATCAAAAAACTCATCATGAACATGAGTGTAAGCATCAGAATAATCTAAAACCCAATGCTTCACCAATTGCCTCAAAGGCCCCCTTCAGTCCCTCTAATTTTCTACGAGGATAAAAAATAATACCATAACAATAAAGATGTGGAATAGCTCTAAAATATTTTAAGAACTTAGCCTCCATTGGTTCAATAATTGATTTTAAGAGGCTATCATCCCTATTTTCTTTCATAGCTTCAGCCATTGTCCAAAGCCACTCGATGACTAAGCAAGAAGTAGGATAATAAATACCAGATAGAACCGTTGTTGCATTGTAAAATATTTTCAAAAAATCACGAAAACGACTAGCAACCTCCCAATCATTATCATTAATTACCTGCATACCTGCATTACAGTTCACATAGAGAGATATAATATGCTCGTACCCCTCACATCGCTCTAACATGATGTATGTGGAGTTCCACCTTACCTTCATGTCCACATTGAATTTTCTAGCAACCTTGTTATTGGCCTTACAATAGTCGCGGTACGCTTTGTACCTTGTTGGTGAAGATGTAATGAACATAATAGCAGTACGTATATTATCTAAATTAGGCTTCATTACCTTCAAACCTGCTTGCACTATGAGATTGATGATGTGGCATATGCATCTTTGGTGGATAATATAACCTCCAGTGTAGGCTTGCAAAGAAGGTGAGATAATCTCCATAGCGGATGTATTAGCTGATGCATTGTCAAGAGTGATAGCGAAAACTCTATTTTCAATTTTAAAATCTCCAACAACCTGAAGAATACGTTCCGCAATTGCCTCTCCAGTGTGTGCCTCATCTATTGACTTAAAGCCTATGACTCGTTTATTTAAATTAAATTCTTCATCCAAATAGTGTGCAACAACACTAAGATAGGCAGACCTTTGATGGGACGAAGTCCAAATGTCTGACGTTAAAGCGAAAGAAAAACTCACTTTCGTGTATTCATCTTTCAGTTCAGCTAATTTACGATTGTAAAGTGCTATTATGTCTTGTCTAGTAGTTTTTCTACTGACGTGAGTGTACTGTGGGCAGAAAGCATGTTGAATCATTCTCTCAAACCTAGCACTTTCCCCTGTACCAATCGGAAGATTCTCGCTAACAATGTATTGTGCTATCTCCTCTCTTGCTACCTGAGGGTTGTACATCCATGTACTTACCGAACCGTCGGGACCAAAGTTAAGCTGGGTCTGGACAGCTTCCCCATCTCTCCGTCCCGCGGCTATCTTTTGCAAGCATGCCTGAGCATGCCGCTTCAAACTACCTGTTCCATTTTTTGAAGATGCCTTTAATCTCGCTTTGCAATATTTACAGGTTGCATATGATACCTGACGGCCGTTTTCCATTTCTACGGTGTGGTCCATATGCTCCCAGCACCATGCCCGTCGGCTACTTCCACCCCTGGTTGTTTGCATCGATGATCCAACGTCGGTGTCCGTTGATTCCGGTCCCCCTGAAAAATGTGCAGCATCCTCAAAACCAGCAGTACCATCCATATGACCGTCTTCCATACCGTAGTCATCCATGTCGAGGGAGAGCCGATGAGGATCGATTTCGTTCTCTCCCATCGAAACAGCAACATGTTGTGGTGAAGTTGACCCGCCATGCGAGGATCGACCCCTTTGTGACGCCGAAGGATGAATGGGAGGACGGCGTCGACGTGCCACCTCGGTCGCCTTCTCTTTCCCACGAGAGAACATATCTTACTTATGTGTTTGTGTCGGTAGAAATATTTCTGTGAGCTGTGAGTTGTGTGTTGAGGTACTGAGGAGATGTCAATATATAGCCGTCCAATGAGGAGTCCAGTAAGCTTAAAAAATTTCAAATTTTAACCCGCGGGATTCCCCTATAAAACCCTAAAAGCCTAAATCCCTCTAGACCCCCCCTTTTGTCCCCCCTATCCGGATTCCCCCCTAAACCCTTCAGGAGAAGTGAATATATAGCAATGCACGAGCAGTCCATTAAGTTTAAAAAATTTCAAATTTACTCCGCGGGCGCGTGAGATTCTCCCGAAACCCTAAATCCCTCCGGACCCCCCTATCCCCTATCCGATTCCCTCCTAAAGCCTCTTTATTTCTTGTCTAAAAAAAAAGCCTCTTTATTTCTTGTCTCAAGCCTCTTTATTTCTTGTCTCAAGCCTCTTTATTCCCCCCAAAGCCCCTAACCCTGCCTGCCCCCCACGCCCCCCCCTTCCCGAGCCGCCACGTGGCAGCTCACCCGCACCCCCCCACCCGCCCACGCGCCACGGCCTCCCGCCCCCGCAGTCCCGCGGTCCCACCCGCGTCCCGCCCCTCCCGCGTCCTGCCCCTCCCGCGTCCCCCGTGCGCCACGTGGCCTCCTGCCGTTTCCCGCTCACCCGACCCCCCCCCCTTTCGGCCTTTCCCGTGCCGCCACACGCCCCCATGGCCCCGCCTAAAGCCCCGCCCCATGTGGCCATGTGCCCCGCGCCCCCGCCCCCCGGCCCCGCCCCCCACAGCGCCCCTCTCTCTCTCTCCGTCTCTCGCGGCCACCGCCCATCCGCCCCCGCCTCCTTCTTCCTCCGCCGCGGCCAGGCCCCCACCGCACGGCTCCTCGCCTCCTCGGTTTCTCCCCCTCCGCCAGCCCCGCGCCACCCCCCCAGGCCCCCCCCCGCCCCGCCGGCCAACTCCCCCGCCGCCATCCCCACCGCCCCCCCGCCCCGCCACCTGCCACCGCCCCCCGCCGGCCAACTCCCCCTCCGCCAGCCCCGCGCCACCCCCCAGGCCCCCCCGCCCCGCCGGCCAACTCCCCCGCCGCCATCCCCACCGCCCCCCCCGCCCCGCCACCGGCCACCGCCTGCCAGCCAACTCCCCCGCCGCCAGCCCCACGGGCCTCCGTGCCCACCGCCGCCCACCGTGCGCCCGTGCCGCCGCCGCCCACCGTGCCAGCGGGCCACCGCCGCCCGCCGGGCCCGGCCGGGCCGTGCCGGCACGAACACAACACGAGGCACCGTGCCGGGCCGTGCTACCCACCGGGCTCCAATCCCAGGCACGGCCCGGCCCGAACACTCGTGCCGTGCTAGCCCGGCCCGCCGGAGTGCCGTGCCGTGCCGTGCCTGGAGCCGTGCCGTGCCGGCCGGGCCTCGGGCAAGCCCGGAAAAGCCCGCCCGAAGTCCCGGCTTTAGGTGCACTGATCGACGAAAACAACATCCCGTGCGAACGCATCCCGTCCCCTTCCTTCCCTCGCTCCCGTGCGAACGCACCGCCGCCCTCCCTCCCTCGCTTAATCTCTGGAGCTGCCCCGCCGTCACCCTCCATCGTCGGAGCCGCCCCTGCCCATCGAGGACCGCTGTCCGTGGAGGAGCGTCGCTGCCCGTGGAGGACCGCCGCCCGTGCCTGTGGAAGAACGCCGCCCGTGGAGGACCACCGCCACCTGTGGAGCTAAGCCGCCTCGGCCCATGCCTGTGAGCACCACCGCCCCTGCAGATGAGCTCGGCCCTCGCGACGAGCGCCGCCTCCCCTCCATCGAGCACCTCCGCGCCTGCAGACGAGCTCCGCCCTCCCGCCGGCCCAAACCACCGCAGCCCCTCTTGCCGATCTCGAAGACTGCACCCCCTGCAGCCCCGGTTCGACCCCTGCTGGGCTGCTGGTAGCTCGCCAGCTGATAAATGGTGAGTTTGTAAATTAGCTAGGCTGCAAATCATTGTAGGTGAATCATTGCAAATCATTGAATCATGGTGATCTTGATTTTGTTTTTCCGTATGCACGCTAGTATTACTGATCAACTGCTCAATATGAACTTAAATGGTAAAGAAAAATCTACCTGCTAGCACGTGAAGTTCTTCTGTTGTCTCTCTAGCATTGAAATCGGCTGTATATGTTTTCTTTGCTCTCAGCATTGAAATCAGCTGTATATATCTCTAGCTAGCCATGTGGATCCTCTAAAAGAACAGAAATAGCCATGTGAAACCATTTCTTTGTCAAGTGAATTCTAAAGAGTCATAGAATGGAAGAATGTCATCATCTCCTAGTCCTAGACATGCTACCGGTTACTCTGAATTTTCTTTGCTTTCACAACACTATTCACCCCTATTGACCAACAATGGAAGTGGACAATAGTCACCCTGGTTCTCAATAAGATATGATGAGCTCGTACTGACCACTCTTTGATTGATCTGTAAATCCAACAGAAAATATATACATGATAAATAACTTTAAACAAAGGACTGTTAAAAATAGATAAGATCAAAAATCCAGTAGTTACTTGAATACTTGAAGATTGGGGAGAGTACTGCCGTGGAGAGCCTGAAGATGTTCGTGCAAGTTGTGATTGATACATTTGGTGGAGACTATTTACGATGGCCCAACCCAGAAGATATGGAGCGCATATTGCAAATTGGCTAGAGTTG
Source organism: Stipa capillata (assembly GCA_019208055.1). Taxonomy (NCBI): domain Eukaryota; kingdom Viridiplantae; phylum Streptophyta; class Magnoliopsida; order Poales; family Poaceae; genus Stipa; species Stipa capillata. The sequence continues at coordinate 157,707 of JAGXJF010005598.1, forward strand.
TGGTTTCCCGACATGCTAAGAAGCCTTGACTGCATGCACTGGTATTGGGAAAAATGTCCTGTTGCATGGAAGGGGCAATTCACGCACGGTGATCAAGGCATGCCTACGTTGATTCTAGAGGCAGTAGCTTCGTAGGATCTCCGGATATGGCATGCCTTCTTTGATGTTGTGAGAACCCTAGTTTTAGGGTGAGTCGTGAGAGGCGTGAGGTGGAAGTCGGATCAATTCGTGCTGCTGAGTTGACCTAATTCTACCAAGGATGGATCGTCGTGAGCTACGTCGGAAGTAGGTTGAGAGAGAGGATTTTGTTGTGCATTTACATCGTTCATGGCATACATGTAGATCATTGCATTCATCATACACACATGAGAAATATGCTTGAAACTGAAACTTTATTAATTAAACAAATATTACAAAGAGTGTGATACAACAATTAAAGGATTACAAAATGACTAAAGAAGGAAATAAAAAAATTACATAAGAAATACTTCTACCTATACAACATCTAAACTCTAATCTTCAAGTCTGGAGCTGTAGTGGAACGCCGAGAATCGGAGGGGGAAAATCTTTGGAAATGTTGGCGGTAATCTGAGGTCATCGAGTATGGGCACTCGAGACCGTTGGAATCGCGCCGTTGCTATAGGAGGCAAAGGTTTCGAAAAACGGTTTTGAAATAGATGTGGTTTCACCGGTACAGTTCCGCCGACATCCGCAGGGTTAGCTGCGGGGGCAAAATAGTGCCAATGACCTAAATAGTTTTTAGTTTTGAAATATAGTTTTTAAAAACATTTTGTTTTTGAAGATGTCCGAGAGCCACGTGGTTAAGACCCTCATTTGGACGAATCTATAATATTTATATATATGTAGGGAGAAAAGAGGTGAGAGGTAATAAAATAAATTTTATTTTCCTACACTAAAAATGTCTCCATAAATTTTTGCTTTGAAAAGAATTTATAAAACATGAGATAAATATCAATCTATCCAAGCCATCCATCGGTATTCACAAAAGTGAATTAGTCAAAATTTCTTAACCAAGAATGCAGCTGAGAAATCAAGGGAGCAGCCACGTGGTGGCAATGCAGCATGAGGTGGCAAAGCAAATTCCACCGGAGGAACCTAGGGAACTTCGGTAGAAATAGTAGTCAGGCAACCAAGCTACGCCACAACCAGCAAATAGTAGTAGTCACCACCAAGTCAGGCATTCCAGCAACCAGGAAGTGGCGAACCAAACCAAAGAACTCTGGAAAGGCTCTGTCAAAATAGGCAACCAGTGTTCAACACAGTAGCATTGGTAGCAGCCAGCATCGTTTTATCAGTAGAGCTAGCACCAGCAACTCTGGCATAGTAGTATCCCCCTCAAGGACTAGACTCAAGAATTAAGCACTAGGGAGGAGAAGGTCACCAAGCTAAAGAAAAGGATCAGCCAGGGAAAGAGAAGGGAAAAGCCACCAGCAGGCCGAGAAGCCAGACAAAGGAGCCCGGTCCTTGTCCAGCTTAGGAATAAGGTAAAACTCCATCTAGATCATCCCAGCACATTTATGCAAGTAGATGGAGGTTTGAAGTCATGGGGAACCCTCAGAATCTATTTGTCATCATAGGAATTTTGTAGGAGACTTGGTAGTGTCTGTTCTAATTATTTTGGCACCATAAATGTCTCAAACAAAAATCCTCAGATTAGATTTGTATCATAGGGTTTTATTAGGCAACATTGGTAGTATACTGTTCGTATTAGATTTTTGTATACCAACCCCCAAGTTCCTTTCTTAGAAACCATCACAAATTGTTAAGGCGACCAAATAGGCAACATATGTAGTAACTGTTCTTTCAGTCAAATAACTGACATACTTATATGGTAGAAATCAGAGGAGGAGCTAAGGCCAAGTATAACATCTGTTCTTCAGTTTGCTAGATTAGTAGATATACATATGCATGAGCATATGGGACCAGCAAAGAGAGGCTAAGATCAATGTGGTATCTGTTCAGTTTCTATAATGTACAACCATAGTAGATCATGAATCACACCAATTCGAGTAAGCGAAAGACTCTAGGCTTCTTGACCATGTAAAATTGGGCGGTAAATATCCCAACATCTCAGATGCAAAAGCTTACTGTTATCTCTAGAGTTAACAAAAGAATTCAAGTTTTAACTTCCTGAGCAGCTCATGTTAGTATATACTATGATGTTGTACATATACACAAAACTAGCAGATTAGTAATCTCAAAACTTCAATTAGAAATCGAGCAGGTAACTCATACACTTGACATAACAGTCTGATGTTCCCATCCAAACCAACATGCCAGTAGCATCTCCAATAGAAGAATAAATCATAAGGTACACATACATAGCAGTACCACACGCACATGGTATCAACAACAGATCAAATTCTAAACAAGTCAAATGATAAGTATATATGGAGCAAAACCTCAGCCGAAGTAGTAACAATCACTAAATGCATCAAAAATGAACTTCAGCACACATAAGAGAATAGTAGATCATTGGATTAAGTATAGGTATGATTCTCAAGAACTAAGAAGATAATAGCCGGGTGTACCAAAATCCCCAAATCGAACCAGCTTTTGAGTGGAACCCTAGAATTGGGGATTTAGGCAAGGAGAGATTGGGGGAAGAAAACTTACCTGTAGAGGAGACCGGCGGCATGAGTGACCTCGCCACACCACCGGCGAGGGGCGAACCCAGCGGAGCACCGCCGGAGGCGAGCTACAACGCCGGGCCGCAACAGTCTCGGTGTCACATCCTGATTTTCCAAAACCCGAAAATTAGGGCTTACAAAAACTTTTACGCTAATAAGCGAGATCTATTACGCTTTTACTAAAATATTTTACCAAACACCAGCTCGGTCACATATACGCGTATACGCCACATGTGATCAAGCTCTCCTTTTGTCGTTTGGATTTTCTCGGTGTTCTTGGAGCATGGCATATTTGGAAAGCATGTGCATCTAAATCAGTACCCGACATAAACCCATATACCGTATACACATATATGTTAACCCTAGAATTCTCTTTCTGGACAAACCAACAAAACCTACCAGCAAGGTCCAATCTCCGGATAAACGATCAACATATCCTGACCCCTCCTTACTCCCGACACAACGTGTAAATACCACTTTACCTCAGACCCTACCTCGGTATATACACCATATACGCAAACCCCAAATGATGCCCTTTCGACGAAGTGACACACCCATAACAGCACAATCCGACTCCAGAACTCCGAGCAATGTGCCATGAGCCCCGTATATACACCATGCACGCACCATATATGGGAATAAACCCTAACGCAAGAACATCCATTGACTCAACACCTGCACCCTATACATCAATATACCAACTCCAACGGCACCCTGTAACCGAGTAGTTCCAAGCCAAGGCATGAGACTTCCTGAGAGTTCCCATACCCTCATGTCACCTTGCCGCACCCCGGAACTCTAGTTCCATACCCGAAACCCCTTTCTTCCTATTTGATCCAATTTCCACCGAAACCCTAATCGGATGATCTATCGCCCTTCGGCCTTTCCAAAAATTCTGAGAAAATTCGTGGGACAACACAATAATATTCACAACTCAAATACGACATAAATAAAGAAGCCCAGTTCAAAAATAATGACGTATTGAAATAATAAACCCTAGGGCAAACATGAGCATTGTACTACAACCTATAGAAATAAACCCCCAGAAATTCTGATAAAATTTCACAATAATCTTTACACTCCCAGGAGTCCAAATATAAAAAGTTATGAACACACCATGTTCAGAAATCAAGGACGGACAGCATCGAACACCTTAGCTCCAAATATAGTTCCACATGAAATCATGAGCCAACGTCTGAAACAAAAGCCCTAAAAACAGATGAAGCTCTCTTGCAGCATCCTTAGCCTATCTACCTCCTTAGCTCCTACCGCTAGCATCTCATTTACCATTTACACTCCAACCCAGTTGATTGACGTCTCATGGCCTTCAAGTATATGCACAGTACGAAGTACCAAAACGGTGCCTAACCACACTATTGCCTCGAACTCGTGCCATGGCAACCCTGTGGCAAGGTTATGCGTGGCAAAACTTCACTGGCTGCCTTGTGGCACAGCATGCCACTCTGGACGCGCACCGGGGTGACACAGTGCGCACCCCGGCGATGCACAGCACCAGGCCGCGCTAGCCGTTGACTTGTCTCGCGTCGCGCGTCGATGATTCGTCGCCGGCCTCGCTAGAGCACGCCGCAGCACCCTAGTCTTCCTCCTCCTACCCCACCGTGGCACCAGTACATCTCCGAGCCGTCCTGTCCCGTGTCCGACCTCGCCACAGCGCGCGTCCGCAGCTCGAGGCCGTGCAGTCCGTCGATTACAACCGCACCGCCCGTCGTTGCAGCACTGCCCAACGCGCCCACCTCACGCCACGCGCCCACCACTCCTTCAATCAGCACAGGGACGCCTTGCCGTGGCCTTGAGCTGTCGCATCACCGGACAAGGGTAAGCCGGTCGGCCCCTCTGCGCAGCTCGCGCTGCTTGCCTATAAGAACCCCGGCCTCCCCATCTTAGCTCACAAGCGGCACCACCACAACCCCGAGCTTCTAAGCAAGAGCTCGAGCCCCCTCTTCTCGCCCCCACTGCCTCCCGAACCGCGCCACTGCTCAACCACCCGCAGCCACGCCGAGAACCCTCCGAGCTGCCCAAGCCCCCAGTAGCCAATTAAACGCCACATCTCCCTCTCCCTTACCGCGGGAAACCGAAGGCCAACCTCAATTTCTGGAACCAAACCCCACGGCCTAAAGCCCTTTTACTCCTCACCGGCGACCTCTGCCACACGCCAACATTTCAGACCTCGTGAAGCCGTTGGTTTAGCCGCCGGGCAAACCAACCGAAGCGGTAAGTACCCAGGGCACTGACGGGTGGGCCGTGGGCCCGGTCGAGTCTATTTGGTTGAGTAAGCCATGCCTGCCCACGTCCCCGCCTCTCCCTCTGGAAGGCGTAAATTGCCTTGGGGAAAAGCGTAAAACCTTAGAAAACCGAGTCTCCATTGCCGCTAGGTCATCCAGACCGGTTTCCACAAAGGTTTGACCGGTTTCGAGTTCCAGAAAACATTTCCAAACTTTTAGTTCAAGCACTTCTCTAAGATTTGAAATATTTTCATTAAAAGCAGTAGGGATTAAATCTAGGACAATTCTTTCCTTCTTCCTTAGCGAAATGTATATGGTCTAAATATGTTAGGGCGGCCAAATATTCCTTCCACCCTACCTAGTACACCAGAGTGTCTATAATTCCCAGTAATCCAATAAGGCCAATGAATTAGGAAGTACAACCTTAAAGGCATGAATCTTCTATGATTTAAAACACCGTCATTATGTGTGACATAAGCGCATATACCCAACGTCTAGGGCATTCCTTGTGCCCGTGGACTTAAGCTCTAAAACCTCGGGACCTTACCACTAAGTTAAACCCCTATATACTCACCCCATCCCCCATCATGAATTGCCCTTGAATTTGACAACTCGTCGGAAGGGACGACCGTCTACCTTCCAAGAATCCTAAACCCTAACTGACCAAAACCTGTATCACCCCACCTTAATAACATCAATCCCTCTTTTGAACATGCATTACGTCGGGATTTACTGGAGTTGTTTTGGATTGCTTCTTATTCGCCGATTTTCCGACGTGTAGTGACAGAGTGAGGTACGTACGCGAGGAAGACCCGGAATCACCCCTGCATCAGGAACAAGAACAAGACTGCCAGACAAGCATTCCCACTTGATCATGTTGAAACCCATATGTGCGAAACTTAATTATTTTGTTTACGAAACTTGCATGCTATGTGGATATCAACATTATTTTATGTAGACCTAGTTATACCCTATAGATGCAGAAGTCCTAGGTCTGAATATCCGTTTCTTGTAACCTTAGGTAATATTAGTTGGTTGTTCTGCGACCAACAAAAGTATTAAGGTTATAAGCATTAGCTATGCTTAGACCTGCTGTAGTCAAAAACTAAATTTTGCTCGGACATCACGAACTCCTTTGGGACATGGGAAATAAAACCCTCGGATAGTTATCCGAGGTGGCATTTGAAAGAAATGTTTGTCAAAACCCAAATAAAACTGGAGTTGATTTTGATTCAGGTGAGAATGGTAAGGGTAGCCTAGGGCTGTAGAGTATCTAATGGTGGCATGGTCGTCTGGGATGAACATGGAGTTGAAAATGGAGTCTTGCTCGAATCAGTTAAGGACCGAGCCTAAGTGCCGCTAAACCAGTTCCTCACCGTACGACCACATGTCCTTTATGGGAAGGACTTGGCTTGGTACCCCGGCAAGTATTAGGGTATGGACCCATGGGAAGTAGGAAGCATGTGTTAGGTGGTTAAAAGTCCTAGAGATCCCCCACCGCTGGGCGTTTGGGTGTTGATACGACACAAAGGTGGGGAGTCCCATTTTTGGGGTCCGGGACGTGAAAGTTGGTTCAACCACCTAGCGGGTCCAGCTCTAGTATGGAAGCGGGCGAAGGCCTCGTTGTAACAGCCCTACCGATACACCTCATGAAGTGTATCAGTTAGCGCTCGGCAACAAGGGGGACTTACATCTTGTGGGTAAAGCCGTACAACCTCTGCAGAGTGTTAAAAACTATTCGAATAGCCGCGTCCTCGGTCATGGACATGAACTGGCAAGGCCACACACTGGTTAGACTAAGTTTTGTTTGTGAAAGCTTGGAAAAGGGATTAAGGACGTGGGCATAATGTGTTCACATGGTGTAATTTACGCTACACAGGCTGGTAGCAAGGAATTGTAGGAAAAGGAGGCTAGCCGTACTGTCCGGGACAGTACGGGCTGAGCATTGAGATAAGTGGAGGCTAGCCGAGCTATCCGGGATAGCATGGGCTGAGCACTGAATTGAGGAGGCCAGCTGTACTATCCGGGATAGTACGAGTTGAGCAATGAAATGATGAAGCTAGTCATACTGCCCGGGGTAGTATGGACTGAGCTATCACAAGTGATAAAGGGAGGTAGCCGGGTCTACCTCATGTGAAGTGTTGTTACTTTGAATTGTCCTGATTTCCAAAACTGCTTGAAATCTATTATTCTCATATTTAAATTGAGAACTTACTTTTCCGCACAACAAACAACTTAGGGCAGAGCTGTTCCTTTGACATATACACTGCATGGTATATTGCCATATATTATTCCTGTGGGAATAGCTTGCGAGTACATTCAATGTACTCACCTGGCTTGTTGATATGGCCAGATGATGAAGAGTTCATCTCCGACGACGAAGACAGTGACTACGAGGGCTAGGGGGTTTTCCCCAGTCAGTTGCCTGTTGGGTAGGCATATTGATGGGCTATTTATCGCACTTTCTATTTTCGCTGCTGTTTCTATTCGGCCAATAGGCACGTTTGTATGAACTAAAGTCATAATGGCTATTGTGTAATAAAATAATTTAGTATTGTATGACTATGCTATCAAGTTCTGTGTGTACTGGCTACTGATCATGGGACCAGTACAGGAAACACAGGGAAGTATCCAGCCTAAAAACTGGGTACGCCACACTCAGGCGGCAAGACAAGGCCGCCAAAGGAGCAGCTGAGAGGGGCCGGCGGGAAGGGCCCAGCCCATGCCCCAGACTCGCGTCTGAGACGGCGCTGGGGAAGCGCCCAGGGTGGCGCCGTACCAGCCAAGACCAAGGGCGGCGGAGAAGGCTGAGAGGCGGAGGCGCATCCGGGCGGTGGCGATGGGTAGGTTGAGGCGTGAGGAGCCGAGGCACGCACGGCGGGGCGATGGAGTCATCCGAGGTGAGCTGGACGAGAGCACAGGTGGCGGCGGCGCTGCGGTGTTGGGAGGAAGGAGCAATTGGCGGAGCATGAGAGATGAGTTGAGGGAGAGAGATTAGGAATGAGAGAGGGAGGAGGCTTCGGTTTGGGCCTAAAGGGGCCGCTCGGAGGAGGTTAAGAAAAGAAAAAAATGAAAAAAAATGAAAATGAAAAATGGAATATAACTTTAAAAATATATAAATATATATGAAACTCTGGCTTTTCTTAAAATAGAAAATGAAGAAGTAAGTAGGTAGGTAGAACATTAGAAGTAAATTGAAATCTTAGATTGTTTTGAGTTATGAGAAGGATGAATGATTGTCTCTCTTATGAACACGAAATTGAACATTAACTAAGATGAGGAATCATTCTAATTGAGTTTAATATATTCTTCTGTTATAAGAAGGGGATTAACCACTAAGTTAGTTCTTAAATTTTTGATCTAATACCTAGCTAACTAAAAGAGCATGAGAGAAAATATGAACTCTAGGTATATAAATAAAAGTTAAATTAATCAATGTCATTATGTGAAAAATTAACATGAGTTTGAAATACCTAACACTTGAGATATTCTTTTAGAATAGTCTAAATCTGGGTGTTCAAAAGATTTAAATCTAAAATCCTTGTGATGATTTTAATAACCGCACCATCTCAGGCATGCGATATCATAGCATTGCATTCACATTGAAATTCTTCTGGATTAGTGTCGGACCCCAGATTCCGTAACAGAGAGTTTTAAGAGGAATCACTCGCTAAGTCGAAACGTCAACCCCGACCTCAACTCACGGGTGTCAAATCCGAGAGGAGTGGAGTGATATGGCTTCGAATAGCCCGAGACGTCAACCCCAAAGCTTACTCCGGCAAATTAATGCACAGAGCAGTAGGGTGATATGGTCTCCCCACTCTTTCCCACTGAGCCGGAACATCAACCCCGACCTCGTCCCGGCAAATTAATGCGCGGCTGGAGTAGGGTGATATAGTTCCCAACCTCTCAGTGGAGAGTCACTTCACAGGAGTGATTAAACTTAATAACTCTATGTTAAAGACTCTGAAATCCTACCTGCATCATGCACTTCAAACATACACGCATTGTACACGATACAGGGGGGGAACAAACCAGTATCATAACAGAGACTCTACGACCGAAATTGCAATAATACTAGTTGTTCGGAAACTTAAAACATATACATAACAAAAGTTATTTACACAGCGGAAGTTAAAGTTGGCTGAGAAGCCTAAGGATAGGGCCAAAAGCGGCGGCAGGACAAACCAAGCTGCCGAACCCAGGGCAGGACCACTGCCCGGATCACCAGCGACTAGTCGATGTCGGCGTCAATCTCAACGTAGAAACCATCCGCTGCGGGAGTGGTTTCCTCTGCACACAAATATTATCAACGAATGCAAGGTGAGTACAAAAATGTACTCCGCAAGACTTACATGGGAAATTAATAATAGATGCATCAGGTATCAAGAAGGGGCTATTTGTGGACTATTTACAGAAAGCTAATTTATTCTTTTGAGAATACCGGTACATAGATTGAAATCCGTCTATTGGAATACTTTGTAAAGGAGATGAGCTGAAACGGCACAGTAAAACCTAAAGCAGATCATCGAACACGGGAAAACCCTCGATCCTTCCTCGACCACCAGGGAGAAAGCGATCGCTAACCCACATCCTTAAAGTTGGCAAGTTTTAGATTGGGGTTATAGTTATCTAATTCGACGCAGGTAATCACCAAGCTGTCCATAACCGCGGACACGACTATTCGAATAGTTTGAACCTGCAGGGGTGTACATCTTTACCTACACGTATCAATCGTCTCCTAATGCCATCGATGATTTACACACTTTCACGAGGTGTGCTGGCGGAGGGTGATTGAACACGACCTTTACAATGTTTTCGACTAGGCGTGAGCTGCCCTAATAGGCTAATCCGCGAACGACAGTTCGGCCGATACTTCGACGCGGTCCCACTAGTTGTGTCAGGTGATACATCCCCGGTCCCGGACCGTGTGTAACCCTCACTCCTATATTGTTGCACCACACCACCTTCTTTTCCACGCACCCAATGCACGAAAAATGGTGAACTATGCGGCTCATCACCTGAGTCTAGACAATATTCGGTCGGGGGTGACCCATTATCCACTCGTGTAGTAGTACGCAAAATCTTGGGTCAATATACGCCAGGAACCGGTCCTTGTGGGATGAACGAGACAACCCACCATGCTCCGAGCATGGCCTCTCGTATAAGCCCGATTGATATTAGTCAGAATTATTAAACAGTTCCCGGTGAACACCCACCTGTCCTCTAACCCCTCCAGAGTATTGTGTTTTGTCTGCCATCCCAGGAATTACGACTTTAACCCGACTAAGTAGTTCTAAGCATCATTAGCTATATAAGCATATTAACACAACAAGTAATCTACTTTAATTAGGTGAGAGGGTTGTGGTGTTGATTGAGCGACAAAGTAAGCATTCATGCAGGAATAGGGCTAATCCTTAGCATAAAATATCAGTTGAACGCATGCAATACGGCTTTGAAACAAATAGTAATTTGAAAGTACTGGGATATCCGCAAGATGTTCAAAGGGGCTGCTTGCCTTGCGGTTCAGCGACTAGGTCCTGTTCTTGCTCAGGATGGTACTTGCCGAGATCGTCCGTCCTATCGGAAGAACGAAAACACCGAACAAACAGACGAAATAATAAATACCACGGCGAAGAACATCGGCATGATATGCAATGTATGCCATGACCTAAAGTATGTAAAATAAAGACTCATGCAGGTGGAATCAGGTTAATCGGAGTTCGGACGCTCGAAATATCGCGATTCGAATTTCTCCAGCTAATCGGGGAAACCTTAATTTGAGTTTTTAGACATTCCATCTTTTCTAGCATGCAAACATGGATAACAATGATATATTTGAGTAGCTCTCATTTTTCTGAACATTTTGATATATTATTTGTATTTTTCTGATAAAGTATGAATTTTCTATGAATTTTATAAGGTTTAATCCCCTTTGTTGTATTTTTCTCAGTAAAGAAATAAATATTTAAACCTAAATACTTTTATTACTCAGGTCTGAGCTAGCCACAGGGGATGACAGTGGGCCCCTTGGTCAATCTGGGTCAACATTGACCTAGTCTATGACAAGTGGGGCCCACCTGTCAGATCCTTTTTCTTTCTTTTATATTTTTCTTAAATCTGCTGAGTGGGACCCATGTGTCATTGAGACAGCCGAAATTAGCTCATTAAATACACTGGTTAACCATTAATAAGGGCAATTAAGCTGTCTAATTAGCCATAAGTATACCGGAACAGTAATTAGGGTTATTAAACACACATCATTAATCACTAAGTATTGATTACACTCAATAAATATGCCTTAATGGCTGCTATAAAGGAGCATTAAGGCCTAACAGCCGGTCGGGACCGGCCGTTGGGCTCGCGCCGACGGGGTGGCACTGCTGCCGGCGAGGAGGAGGCGGGCGGAGGCGCGGCGGCGAGGCTCAGGTCGGTGGCGGGCTCGGGTTGGCGACGGAGGAGGCGAGGGGAAGAGATGCCGGGGCGGCGAGGCGAGCGGCGGAGTAGCTTGGGGCGGCTGCTCGGGCGGGCGACGACCGGGCGACCACGGGCGGAGCTCCGGGGCGAGGGCGACGAAGGCTCGGCGGCGGGGAGATCCGGGAAGTGACGTCGGCGAGCTCGGTGGTGAGGCGGAGCTCCGGGACGGCGTAGACTGCGAGGCGAAGGGCGGCGAGGCGAGCGGAGGTCGGAGGTTGGGCGGAGTCGGGGCGGTGGAGGAGCACCGGAGAGAAAAGGGGGTGGCCGGGGTGAAGTGGCGGCGGGCTCAGGGCGGAGGGCACTGTGGTGGGGCGGAGAAAATGAGAGAAGGGGGACCGGAGCGGCCGAGAGAGGGATTTAAGGGGAGGGAGGAGGGCGGCGCGAGGTGGCACGAGAGTGGCAGGGGACGCTTGCCACGCGGCGGCGGGGGTGGCAGAGGAGCAGGGTGAGGGAGAGAGGAAGGAGAAGGGGGTGCGGGGCAGGCCGAGCGGGCCGTGCGGGAGAAGAAGTGGGCTAGGGAAGGGCCCACGCGGGGGAGAAAAATGGGCCAGAAGGAAGGCCCGGCCGGGGGGGGGGATTAGATAGGTTTAGTTTTTTTCTTTTTGTTTTCTGTTTTGCAAATCCCATCCAATTTTGAATTCAAATCTGTTTGACAATTCAATCAATTCAGCACTTTTTCTTCAATTCAAATTCAAACTCAACCAGAATTTCTGATTCCTTTGTTCCTTTTAAATTTGTTTCACCAACTTTTAGATATATTTGCAACCTCTCTTTAGACTTACAAACCCTAGTTCAAAATTTTTAATTCAACTCATGCGATGCCATGTCATGATGCACAATCAACATGAGCTTAAAATTAGGGATGTTACAATTAGTCCTTATCAGACTTTATCGGTTTTCTTCTTCAGAAGCCGGAGTTCAGCCAGCAGATCAGTCGAAGTCCACTACCTATCCGTTACCAGACAAGTCCAGTTTCTTGTTCATGTCCATTGAGAATGATTTACAAAATTTCCCTCTTGCCTATAACATGCACAAAAGAAAAATCTATTTTCTAAAGATGAATCAACTGTTGTTTTAGTTTGATCGCCGGTTTTGGGCGTGAGCATGGTGGGTGGTGAAATCCTGGAAGGTGCCGAAGGCACATCGAAAGGCGGATTTCATCACACGTGTTTGTTCATATAAGGTTAAAGCAACAAATGATCGATTGTGCTTAAGCGCCGTAGCGAACGCATAAACCACATACCCTGTATGGGTGGGACTGAGCCAAAGTACCTTTGCCATAGGTCATACTTTCCCGGGAAAGAAAGACCTCAACAGTTGGATTCTGGAGTATCAACTGTTGGGAAGGTGGTGTTAGTCTAGGGCTATCCACAATACGTTGGATCTGTAGTATCAACGTGAGATCGGTAGTCCCTGGCCTGTTGTGCAGGACTACGATGCGGGGTATGACTGAGCGGGCGGTGAAACGGCTTTGTGACCATAGGAGTGTAGATGGGGTTTCGTCACCTCAGATGCATGACTGTCATTGTTTGTGGTACAGTTGCGCACCTCTGCAGAGTGTAAAGATTGTGGCTGAGTCACTCCATGTTCCTGGTTGGAACTGCGAACGCGGCAGGAAAGGGATCCATCGGGGATCCTAGCAGCCTGTAAGACATGAGATCGTAGTTTTTAAATTAAAACTTGACTCTCTTACCTTAAAAAACTGCATTGCTTTGGAGAACGTTGCCGTTCTTAGTAGATAGTGCATCAAACACCTCTTTGCTATTCCTGGACTTGTTGAGTACTTTCTGTACTCATCCCTTTAGTTTATTTCTTTTGATTAGACTGTGAGCGGACATCGGAGACGGAGGTGATATACGTCGAGGTCGACGAGGACGTTCTCGAAGAACCAGCACTGAAGAAGGAGGACGAAGGCGTCGACTACTACATTGAGTTCCGCGACGAGAACAACGCCGAGTAGACTAGTAGGTCGAGTGAGTCGAGAGAGTAGATAAGACTTTTGCTGTAGCCAGACGATAAACGATTTTAAATTCCCCGTACTTTTGGGAATTCAGTTGTAAGACTCATGTTTTATTCTCAGTTGTAATTTAAAGTTGTAATATATGGACCGCTGCAATGTTTCTGTTGTGCCACTCTGATGAGATTCCCCGCAGATGTCGCTGGATCAAACAACGACATCAATGTGCTTAACCAGTCGTCGTTGTTTACTCAGCGGTTGAGAGGGGAAGCTCCTCAAGTTCACTATTATGTCAACAGGAATGAATACAACAATGGATACTACCTTGCTAATGGCCTATACTCGAATGGACTGTATTTGTTAAGTCGATAGCACTCCCACAGACAGAGAAGCACAAGCTGTTGCCGAACATCAGAAGGAGCAAGAAAGGACGTTGAAAGGGCATTTGGTGTCTTTTAGGGCCGTTTTCACATCGTAGGTCAACCGGCGGGTCTATATGACAAATGCGACATCGAGAATTATGTTGGCTTGCATCATTCTTCACAACAAGATAGTCGAAGATGAAAAGAAAATGACAGCCATCCCTCTTGATCTGAACGAGACTGGAAGAATGTCAACCATTCTACCACCAAATTTGCACTCATGGCAATATCTCTGCATTTCCCGATGTGCTACAGAGAGATTCCCTCATTCGTGCTCGTCCGACTCATGTCCACTTAAAAGGGACTTGGCTGAGCATATTTGGCAAAAAATGGGCTAAACTAATTTCTCTATATTGTGTACCGTTTTATGTATAAATGCCGCTCATATATATGTTTATGGATTTATAAATTTTACATGTAATTTTTCTAGCATCATTTGTTTATTTTCCCATGCAAGCTCCTCCAAACATGAAAAGATTCATATGTGCCACAAATAGGCTACATGAATAAAATGGTGCTATTGATAATAAAATATAATAAATTAAGAGACAGCTTAAGAAACAGTGTACTAGAAAAGCTGTCTCTAAGCAGTCATTTAATACAGAAAGAGACCGCTTAAGAGACAGTGCATTGGGACTGCTATTTGCAGTGTGCATTAATTAAGCAAAGCTGTAACGGTGGTTGTTTTCCTTGTATGTTGAGAAGCATTTAAAATTTAAAGCAAAGATTCACCGGCTCAGCCGCCGTCCAGACAGCTGCTAAACTATGAGTACATAGAATAGTGATCAGTTGACGCCTGATCTCGGACTTGTACATTCTCTAACGTGCAACGGGGATTTTGAATACCTCATCCTCACCGACCCCCCTCTTCTGGCACCCAAATCTCGTCATCTGCATACCCATGCAGCCCGCTGTCATCACGATTTAGGACCCTTCATCAGATGTTCCCGATGGCTTCTGCGTCTGCCTTGGGTTGATCGTCAGAGACGGAGTTGTTGCCTCGTATCCCCGTCGGCGCACTCTTCAACTGCGCACCATGGAGACCCCTTTCTCTCGCCGTTCGGATACCCTAGCGTTCAGACTGTCACGTCTAGGTCTGGACGAGTGAAGCACAGTGGATTAACGGCGTCGGCTCCCTCGTCGTGTTCAAGTTTTACTTTTCAGTCCTTGCTGTGTTGCACAAGAGCGTGGTAGTAATTTTAAATTTCATGGGGTTCCTTGTAATTTCTGGGCTGTAACGAACTATCTTAGGAATCCAGTGCCATCTAGACCCTTCAAGGCCTAATTTTTCTTTAAAAATAGCTTCTGGACATCCGATCAACATCTAGTACTTCGGATCAGGTGTTATTACGTGCATGCGTACCTAGGTCAAAAAACTGAATTTTTAAAGTTTTAGAAAATTATGAAAAAGTTGTAGATGTATATTGTTGGACAATGTGTACTTCAAACTTTTGGATATAAAATGTCATCTGTGGGCTATAGAGAAAAAATGATAAATTGTGTACTCTTACGCTAATGCTTTA
Organism: Stipa capillata; assembly: GCA_019208055.1. Classification (NCBI taxonomy): domain Eukaryota; kingdom Viridiplantae; phylum Streptophyta; class Magnoliopsida; order Poales; family Poaceae; genus Stipa; species Stipa capillata. The sequence continues at coordinate 172,980 of JAGXJF010005598.1, forward strand.
GACCTTTCTCTGTTTATCGTACAACCCACAAAATACATTCCATTTTGCCCAAATTTGCAGATCCACATTTCATCCAACAACTTTTGGAGTTATTTTCTATCCGAAAGTTTCGGAAGATTGTCCACACTCGATTAGTCCATATATGCTGCTTTAAGTAAAATATGAAGCTACAGTGCCAAGCCGTTTTGATCTTTTCGATTTTCTTTCTCCATTTTCTCCTCATGCGCCTGCCACCTCAGCCTCCCCGCTCGCCTTCTCTCCTCCTCACCTCTGTTGGCCTTGCCACCGGAAGGGAGGGAAAGAGGGCCTGGGCCCTTCCACTCCTCTGTGAATTTATCTAGGTTTTTTCCGCGCGCGCTGCCTTAGTGGCATTTGGCTCTATGATGTTCATCATCCGATTCCCGAAGTGAGGGAGCACCCCGCTGGACTTCTGTGGTCTTCGGAGCTTCGTCCTCTCCACTTGTATGGCTAGTGTGGTTGATGCCAGCTCGCTGGAGCCTCAAGTGCCAAGTGGATCTCCTTAATAATCCGCTCTGCCTAGATCTATTTTCCCGTGTAGCCTCTTTCTTCTCTCCGGCTTGCCGCTTTGATGGTAGTGCATCTAAGCTGAGATGGGAGGCTCATTCCCCTAGATTCTGGCTCAGTACCCTACAACAACACGTTGGTACTCGTCCTCCGCTGCATCTTTGCCATCCCCTTAGTTCTTTTTCTTTTTTGTTCTTCTTTTTCCCTACGTTATTGGGATCGCCAGATTTGGTTGCCCATATTTGGTCTTGCTAGCGAGCCCTTACTAGAGCTTCTTTGATGTGTGTTCTGAACAAGTGGTGTTAGGTGCATCGTTCCTCTCTCTTTCCTGACGCCTCCCTCTTATCCTTCGGTGATATGCTTCATGTGTTCATCTTGCATCGGATGAGAGCCAGCTCTAGTCTAAGTTTGTCGTTGTGGGTGCTCTACTTTCTTTCTTCAACGTCTACATTGGAGGCCTCGTCATGCAGTCCTAGGTGCGGATGCTTCCTGACGATGACGGCGATGACGACTAGATGGAGGCCTCGGCTTCCATGTCGAGCCGTTCTGTTGGTGGCATCCAACGCTCTGGCTTGCTGGTGGCGAGTCTATGCAAGTCAACGGTGTTGACGTGTGGAGACTTTGGAAGCAACCAGTGGCATTCTCTAGGACATGTGCGTTTCTCCTTCTGTGCAATGTACACATATCTTTGATGGGCAAAATTGTAACTTTCTTTCTGCGACATCCTAGTGTAATGAGTTTTGACCAACCTCTGAGTTTGCACATGTATTGTCAATGTAAACGGAGACTTTACTTCAAAAGAAAAATACAGTGCCAAAGTGCACAAAAAATAAAACAATATCATAGGCAGTCTTAACGACCTTCACGATTAATGTTTCGACTGCGTGCTTGTGGAGTGAAATGCATTGTTTTTGCTATAAAATTTTAACTTGCCGGTTTATTAGAAAACTATAATTGTAGTGTGGATTATCCATTTCCTAAAGGAAAAGGTCCAATTTCCTCTCTAAACTATTGGCTTGGCTCATTTTTCGTTCTAAAATATGGTCTCATTTAACCTCTAAACTATTTGAATTGAGCGCACTTTATCCCTGGGTGGTTTTTGAAAGGACAAAATCCTATTTAGAAGTTTTGAGAAAATCTGAAAAAATTTCATACATATAGGTTATGTTTAAAGTATATACATGTAAATTTTGGTAAAAAAAATATATGACTATTTACGTCTATGGAAACTTTTTACTTTTTTTAACAAGTCGCAAATTGTCATATTTTTATCAAAACTTACATGTATATATTTCACCTCACAACCTATATGTATGAATGTTTTAGTTTTTTCCAAAACATCTATGTGCGATTTTAATTTTCAAAAACTGGTCAGAAGATAAAGTGCTTTATAAGATCAAATGAATCTAAAAAACAGTTCTGAGAGAAAATAAGCCACGCTAGTACTTTAAGCAATAGTCTGAAGAGAAAATTTGACCTTTTCTTCCTAAACAAGATGTTATCAATACCAAAAACAGATTTTCTCTAGCCACCGGTAGGACCCAGGAGTCTTCAGTGTCCACATAAATATCATTTGCTATTCTTAACGAAAGAAAGGAAAATCATTAGTCTTCAATCTTTTTATGGAGCTATTCAATCTGGCCATTTCATCTATCTTACATGACAAGATAAAGAATTAGCTGATGTCACATTTTTATGCGTCGTGCCCTCATCAGATCCACTAAAAACTCCCACTTGTCTTCACTGCAATGGGCGATTCCTCGTGCAGATCCTTTGTCGATTGACTCGTAGCCTGGACGTTAGGTACACTCCAAGTCAGAAATCCCGGAAGTTGACTGCTTGACTGTGCAAGATGCTACAGCCTATCAGGTTCATTGTCCGTCGTCAATAAAATAAAATGCATTGCATGGGTCAACCAGACTTAGGTTTTTTTTTCTCTGTTCGTTGCTCTTGCAACAACTTATGGTACTCATACAATATAAGCACATGTCAGTGCAACGGCAGTTGAGTTTATGGAGAAGAAAAGAGGAATTGTACTGTTTTAGCAGGAGCAGAGCATGTACAACGACATACTATAAATACCCCTGGCTAGGGACAAGCAGCCACACCCGGGCGTCGACCTCACGTGCTCTTGACCGTGTGCCCCGCGCACGCGCCTGGGGGCGCCAGCGCGCGCGCGCATCACCGTCAGCTTGGCTACTTGAGCATGCTCAATACACCGTCCCCAACTACACACCACTCCCGTACCGCTTCTTTGCCACTCCGGCTCCAGCGCCGCACGATCAAATTCGCGTCTGTTTCCCGTCCACGTAGAGCCGCGTGCAGCTTAAACACCACACCCGGTCTGCGTGCGCGCCGGACCAACCGGCTTTATTAATTCCCCGAACAGTAGTACCTTTTATCCTATAATAAAACACGTATTATTGTTTAAAATAAGATTTTAATCAACGGTTGGTTACTTCCTAATTAATATTATTAAATCTGTGTTTAAAAATACTTATTTATGATCATGACTTTATACCACATAAATTATACATTAAAAAATAATTAATAATTAAATTTTATTTAACCGATTAAATACTAGTTTTATTGCAGCCACCAGGCGTCCATGCCCCGACCCGTGGCCCCACAATGCGACCACGGACTCTCCGCCACCTCGCAATATACGGTACACCGCCGCCGAGGTCAGATGGCATCATCGCCGCCGTGCCCCCACGCCACGCGCTCATCCGGCTTACAAGTAAACCCCACGTCGTAGTGTGTCTCCAGGTTTGGCTGGCAAGTATAAAGCTGGGAATCGTGCTGTGCCGTGCCGGCACGGCACGGACCCGCCGTGCTTCGGGCCGACGGTTGACCGTGCCGGCACGGCACGCCGTCGCCACCGTGCCGTGCCGTGCCGGCACGCGCGCTTGCAGCTAGGGCCCAAACCCGGCACGAAGGCCCGCCGTGCCGCCTCCGGGCCGTGCCGGCACGGGCACGCCACAGGCGGGGCGGACAAGCTGCGCGGCGGCCGGCGCGGGAGAAGAAGGGGCGAAGGAGGCGGAGCCGCGGAGCGCGAGAAGAGGAGGGGGCGGGCGGCGGCGCCGGCGGGAGGCGGAAGGAGGAAGGCGGCGCGAGGAGGGGGCGGGAGGGTGCACGGCTCGGAAGGAGGGGGCGGGCGGCGGCGCCGGCGGGAGGCGGAAGGAGGAAGGCGGGGTGGAGGGCGGGGCGGCGCCGCGGCGCCGGATGAGGGCGGGCCGACGGGGTCGGGGGGGATTTTGGGGAGCCAGGGGGGTGGGGGACGCGGGATGGGGAGTTGTGTGTGGGGAGGGGAATTTGAGGATGATTTTGAGGGGGGAGGGGGATTGGGGGGAGGGGGGATTTGGGGGTTGGGATGGGGGTTGGGAGGGGGAATTTGGGGGGGAGGGGTGAATTTGGGGGCTGGGAGGGGGAATTTGGGGGGAGGGGGGAAATTTGGGGGCTGGGAGGAGGAATTTGGGGGAGGTGGTGAATTTGGGGGCTGGGAGGGGGGATTTGGGGGGGGAGGCTTGGGAGTTTGAGGGAGGGGGAGTTTGGCGAGTAGGGAGGAAAAAATTCTATTAAAAAGGAGATAACTAAAGAGAATAATTAAATAATTAAAAATATAAATATTAATATTAATAAATGAAGCTATTTTTGGAGGAAGACCTAAATTTTATTGATAGATGGATATTGCCTCGTTAAAAACCTTACACTCCAGTGTGGAGTACCTCCTGTAAGGAAAAGAGTACAATAACCATGTTTTTATACATATTACTCAATGTCGAGATTTTCGAGGTCGGCTAAAGCCTTCGTTATCTCTGGATCCTCGAGCTGATGTTGCTGTCGGGTCTCTGCCTTGTCCCAGTCGTTGAGGCAAGTAAGTGCCTCTACCATGTCAGGCGTGAGAGATGACCTTCTTGGCTCAATTATCCTTCCTACCGTGCTGAAAGTTGCTTCCGATGAGACGGACGACACCGGAACCATGAGTATGTCTCGTGCAAAATGTGATAGCACGGGATATATCCTATGATGGTTCTTCCACCACATGAGTAGGTTGACATCTTGGCCTTCTGCGAGGTCAAACTCAGTTTCCGCATAAGGTGTGTCGAGGTAGTGGTGATCTCTACTCTTGGATTCCATTGCGTTCTGCCAGATGTTTGGGAAGATGATCCACTGGAACTGTTGCCTTTTAGCTTCTTCCACATATTAGCAGCGCTCGAAGTGATTGTTCTTTGTGGGGTTACTGATGCACTTGTTCTTGGTTGACCTGTACTGCCAAATTTCTTATAATACAAATCGAAAACATCAAAAAACTCATCATGAACATGAGTGTAAGCATCAGAATAATCTAAACCCAATGTTTCACCAATTGCCTCAAAGGCCCCCTTCAGTCCCTCTAATTTTCTACGAGGATAAAAAATAATACCATAACAATAAAGATGTGGAATAGCTCTAAAATATTTTAAGAACTTAGCCTCCATTGGTTCAATAATTGATTTAAGAGGCTATCATCCCTATTTTCTTTCAAAGCTTCAGCCATTGTCCAAAGCCACTCGATGACTAAGCAAGAAGTAGGATAATAAATACCAGATAGAACCGTTGTTCCATTGTAAAATATTTTCAAAAAATCACGAAAACGACTAACAACCTCCCAATCATTATCATTATTACCTGCATACCTGCATTACAGTTCACATAGAGAGATATAATATGCTCGTACCCCTCACATCGCTCTAACATGATGTATGTGGAGTTCCACCTTACCTTCATGTCCACATTGAATTTTCTAGCACCTTGTTATTGGCCTTACAATAGTCGCGGTACGCTTTGTACCTTGTTGGTGAAGATGTAATGAACATAATAGCAGTACGTATATTATCTAAATTAGGCTTCATTACCTTCAAACCTGCTTGCACTATGAGATTGATGATGTGGCATATGCATCTTTGGTGGATAATATAACCTCCAGTGTAGGCTTGCAAAGAAGGTGAGATAATCTCCATAGCGGATGTATTAGCTGATGCATTGTCAAGAGTGATAGCGAAAACTCTATTTTCAATTTTAAATCTCCAACAACCTGAAGAATACGTTCCGCAATTGCCTCTCCAGTGTGTGCCTCATCTATTGACTTAAAGCCTATGACTCGTTTATTTAAATTAAATTCTTCATCCAAATAGTGTGCAACAACACTAGATAGGCAGACCTTTGATGGGACGAAGTCCAAATGTCTGACGTTAAAGCGAAAGAAAAACTCACTTTCGTGTATTCATCTTTCAGTTCAGCTAATTTACGATTGTAAAGTGCTATTATGTCTTGTCTAGTAGTTTTTCTACTGACGTGAGTGTACTGTGGGCAGAAAGCATGTTGAATCATTCTCTCAAACCTAGCACTTTCCCCTGTACCAATCGGAAGATTCTCGCTAACAATGTATTGTGCTATCTCCTCTCTTGCTACCTGAGGGTTGTACATCCATGTACTTACCGAACCGTCGGGACCAAAGTTAAGCTGGGTCTGGACAGCTTCCCCATCTGTCCGTCCCGCGGCTATCTTTTGCAAGCATGCCTGAGCATGCCGCTTCAAACTACCTGTTCCATTTTTTGAAGATGCCTTAATCTCGCTTTGCAATATTTACAGGTTGCATATGATATCTGACGGCCGTTTTCCATTTCTACGGTGTGGTCCATATGCTCCCAGCACCATGCCCGTCGGCTACTTCCACCCCTGGTTGTTTGCACCGATGATCCAACGTCGGTGTCCGTTGATCCGGTCCCCCTGAAAAATGTGCAGCATCCTCAAAACCAGCAGTACCATCCATATGACCGTCTTCCATACCGTAGTCATCCATGTCGAGGGAGAGCCGATGAGGATCGATTTCGTTCTCTCCCATCGAAACAGCAACATGTTGTGGTGAAGTTGACCCGCCATGCGAGGATCGACCCCTTTGTGACGCCGAAGGATGAATGGGAGGACGGCGTCGACGTGCCACCTCGGTCGCCTTCTCTTTCCCACGAGAGAACATATCTTACTTATGTGTTTGTGTCGGTAGAAATATTTCTGTGAGCTGTGAGTTGTGTGTTGAGGTACTGAGGAGATGTCAATATATAGCCGTCCAATGAGGAGTCCAGTAAGCTTAAAAAATTTCAAATTTTAACCCGCGGGATTCCCCTATAAAACCCTAAAAGCCTAAATCCCTCTAGACCCCCCCCTTTTGTCCCCCCTATCCGGATTCCCCCCTAAACCCTTCAGGAGAAGTGAATATATAGCAATGCACGAGCAGTCCATTAAGTTTAAAAATTTCAAATTTACTCCGCGGGCGCGTGAGATTCTCCCGAAACCCTAAATCCCTCCGGACCCCCCTATCCCCTATCCGATTCCCTCCTAAAGCCTCTTTATTTCTTGTCTCAAAAAAAAGCCTCTTTATTTCTTGTCTCAAGCCTCTTTATTTCTTGTCTCAAGCCTCTTTATTCCCCCCCAAAGCCCCTAACCCTGCCTGCCCTCCACGCCCCCCCCTTCCCGAGCCGCCACGTGGCAGCTCACCCGCACCCCCCCACCCGCCCACGCGCCACGGCCTCCCGCCCCCGCAGTCCCGCGGTCCCACCCGCGTCCCGCCCCTCCCGCGTCCCCCGTGCGCCACGTGGCCTCCTGCCGTTCCCGCTCACCCGACCCCCCCCTTTCGGCCTTTCCCGTGCCGCCACACGCCCCCATGGCCCCGCCTAAAGCCCCGCCCCATGTGGCCATGTGCCCCGCGCCCCCGCCCCCCCCGGCCCCGCCCCCCACAGCGCCCCTCTCTCTCTCTCCGTCTCTCGCGGCCACCGCCCGTCCGCCCCCGCCTCCTTCTTCCTCCGCCGCGGCCAGGCCCCCACCGCACGGCTCCTCGCCTCCTCGGTTTCTCCCCCTCCGCCAGCCCCGCGCCACCCCCCCAGGCCCCCCCGCCCCGCCGGCCAACTGCCCCGCCGCCATCCCCACCACCCCCCCCGCCCCGCCACCTGCCACCGCCCCCGCCGGCCAACTCCCCCTCCGCCAGCCCCGCGCCACCCCCCAGGCCCCCCCGCCCCGCCGGCCAACTCCCTCGCCGCCATCCCCACTGCCCCCCCCGCCCCGCCACCGGCCATCGCCCGCCGGCCAACTCCCCCGCCGCCAGCCCCACGGGCCTCCGTGCCCACCGCCGCCCACCGTGCGCCCGTGCCGCCGCCGCCCACCGTGCCCGCCGGGCCACCGCCGCCCACCGTGCCCGGCCGGGCCGTGCCGGCACGAACACGACACGAGGCACCGTGCCGGGCCGTGCTACCCACCGGGCTCCAATCCCAGGCACGGCCCGGCCCGAACACTCGTGCCGTGCTAGCCCGGCCCGCCGGAGTGCCGTGCCGTGCCGTGCCTGGAGCCGTGCCGTGCCGGCCGGGCCTCGGGCAAGCCCGGAAAAGCCCGCCCGAAGTCCCGGCTTTAGGCAAGTACTCGCGCTCCCTCGCACGCACTCCTCGTCCTCGTCCACGCCCACTTGCGCCTCCTCTTCACACCAAGCTTCGCCATTGCGCCATTTCCAACCTCGCTTCTCCTCGGTCATCGCGGCACGATGGCTTCCTCCTCTTCTGGCGAGCTCGGCGCTCTGCTTCTCCTCCTCCAACTCCTCTGCATTTCCGCCGTGGTGACATCGCAGCCGCTGGCGTCCTCCCAGGCTAAGACGCTCTACCGCGTGCGCCGCCTGCTCGGTAACCCGGCCGCGCTCGCCGCTTTCGTCACCGCGCCGGACCCGTGTGCGCTGCCGCCCACTCCGGCGCTAACCGTCGCCTGCGCCGGCGGCCAGGTCACGGCGCTCTCCGTGGTCGGCGACCGCGAGCCCGACCCGGCGTGGCGCACCGCGCTGCCCTCCAACTTCTCCGCGGACGCGCTCTTCACCACGCTCACCAGGCTCCCGGCGCTCTCGCGCCTCTCGCTCGTCAAGCTCGGCGTCTGGGGCCCGCTCCCGGGCGCCAAGTTCCTCCGGCTCCAGGCGCTGCAGGCACTCAATCTCAGCTCGAACTACCTGTACGGCGCCATCCCCGAGCAGGTCGCTGGAATGTACTCGCTGCAGAGCCTCGTGCTGTCCAGGAACTGGCTCAACGGCACCGTGCCGTCCTTGTCCGGGCTCGCGTTTCTCGAGGAGCTCGACGTGGGGTGGAACAGGCTCGAGTCAGCGTTCCCGGAGATGGGGAAGGCGGTGGTGAGGCTGGTCCTGGCCGACAACAGCTTCACCGGGAAGATTCCGGCGGATGTGAGCTCGCTGGGCCAGCTCCAGTTCTTGGACGTGTCTGGGAACCGGCTGCAGGGGTGGATCCCTTCCTCCATCTTCGCGCTCCCCTCGCTGCGGCACATCAACCTATCGCGCAACAAGCTCTTGGGGCAGCTTCCGGCGAACACGGCGTGCTCGGAGGCGCTCGAGTTCGTCGACGTCTCGGCCAACCTGCTCAACGGGCCGCGCCCAGCGTGCATGAGGTCCAACTCGTCGGCGCGCACGGTTCTTGACGCGGCCAATTGCTTCGCCGACGGGAAGCTGCAGCGGCCGAGCACGTACTGCAACCCCGGGGCGCTGGCCGCCGCGCTACCGCCGCCGCAGGGAAACGGTGGCGAGCAGGGTCCGGGAAAGGGCAGTGTGGTCGGAATGGTCCTTGGCATTGTGGGCGGCGCTGTGGGAAGCGTATTGCTTATTGCGCTGGTGATGGTGCTGGTGTGAGGAGAGCGAGGAGGCAGCACCCGCAGGTGACCGGCTTGCCGAAGTCGCCGCTGGTGACGCCAGCGAAGATGGCGGACGGCGGGAAAGCTCCGGCCAAAGTGACCCAGAGGATTACTACTCCTGCAGATAAGAGTAAGAAAATAAATTCATCGTGCATTTGCTTTGATTGCTTCGTTGGATTTTTACTGTGTGCTTCAATTTGTAGAATGTTCTTAGTTTTCAGTTGATTTGAGAAGGGAACACAAGATTATGGGCATTTTAGAAATCAATGAGTAATCTATGATTGATGGTATAAAGGGGCATTCGAGAATTGAATTAGCAGTTCTGAAGGCCTGTTAATTTAATTTACTCTCGCGTAGTATTTCTTTTTCGAAAAAAGTCTACCCACTTTAGTCAAATTATTGTGAGATAGTTAGTGTGGATCTTACTTAGACTCTGGGTTTTGGAACATGGGATGGATCTTTGTTCCTTACTTCACAGAAGAGTATGAGAAAGTGAAAGCTGCAAAGTCAATCAACCAAAAAGGGAAAAGGAAAACAATGAGCAATTGCCTGATCTGTAAGCAATTTGCAGGATAATATGCCTAACATGATCTCCATTTTCAAAGGGCATGCATCACAAGCTGCACGGGTGAATACACTGGAAGCACCAGCATGCCGTGCGTATACAATGGAGGAGCTCCAAGAAGCAACCAACAACTTTGCTTCCTCCAACCTGATCAAGAATAGTCCTCTTGCACAGGTATGCAAATTCATTAATAGGGGGAAAGGAGAACAGTACATATAAGGATTTACTTCCTTCGCAGAATGGCTGTGCACTTGAGAAATTCAACATACAGATGATATGCCATGCACATGTCTCTTCGTTAAGTTTATATCGAACTCTGCTAGGTTCAGATGGGATCTTGTCAAATGGTCGCATCTCCACTCATAGTAGAGTACAACTGTGGGCTGCCAATTATTGTCCTGTTATGTTAGTAGCATTTGGTTCACCACTTTATACATTTCATAAATAAAGGCTTTGGATCTAAAAAAAGGCTTTGTATTATTTGGATCTTAACAACCTGGCAAATGTGGACTTTCATATCCTTAATTACTTCAGATATGGAACAATTGCTTTTATTTTTTCAGTTATAATATTAATTTATTCAAATCGAAGCAATTTGAGTCATTATATTTTGGATCGACAAGGTTCTTTTCTTGATATTTAGGAAACTTTATCAGCCACTAAATGATTTGAGCAATAAACATCAGTACCTTTATATATATTATATATATTATACATTGGTTATTGTGCATCAGGCATCTTTTTCAATCAAGCGAAGTTGCAACTTTAGTGATTTATGGCTGTTTTGTTCATTATCTTTTGCGTACTGTACCAATTTTCATTCTAGCAGTTGTCAACCATGGCTGTACTTTTAGTATAACTTTCTGCCAGAAAATTTTGTCGAGACTAATTTTGTCATCTATTTTTACCCCATTCTCCTTCCCGCTTACAGCATTACAACGGCCAGCTTCAAGATGGTTCTGGAGTCTTGGTGAGATGTCTCAGACTAAAGCCAAAGTATTCTCCTCACAGCCTTTCCCAGTACATGGAGATAATTTCTAAATTTCGCCACCGCCATTTGGTTAGCATCGTTGGTCATTGCATTGTCAATGATCAGGAAAATCCTACTATTGCTGGCTCGGTATACCTCATTTCTGAATGTGTAACAAATGGATCTCTAAGAAGCCATCTTACCGGTAATTATAGTTGGAGGCATCACACATACCATTCTATAACTAAATATCTGCAACATGTCTGAAGTTACCCTTTGACTGGCTTTACAGAGTGGAGGAAGCGCGAAATGCTGAAATGGCCGCAACGGGTTTCTGCTGCGATTGGTATTGCAAGAGGGATCCAGTTCTTGCACAATGTGACTGCCCCAGATAATGTACAGAATGATCTCAATATTGAAAATATTCTGCTGGACAAGACCCTCACTTTGATAATCAGTGACTTCAATCTCCCAATGATATCGACCAGCAAGAATGGCAAGGTAATTTTAAAATACTGGTGAAGTTCCTCACTTGCCTAACTTACAGATAAGCTCTAACCGTTCATATCTTTCAGATATTCTCTGAAAGCCCTTTCGCTGTCGATGAAGAAAACAATCATGGCAGGTATGGTGTCCTCGCAGAAAGAAAGTGACATTTGCACTTAATATACTGGAACTAGGGTAGCTACGAGTTATCTGAACAGACATGAACCTAATGATTAGGTGTTGGAACTCAAGATATCAACCTAACTTTTAAGCATGAATGGGAATCTGATTAAGCCTCTCACCTTGTAAACTAAAATGATTATGATTCTTTCTGCTCCCAGTGCTCAAACTACAGAACAAGGGGACAAGGATGACATATACCAGTTCGGACTAATTCTTCTGGAAGTGATCACAGGAAAATCAACAGAATCCCAAAGAGAACTGGACTCCCTGAAAGCTCAGGTATATTCACATCACAAGGAAGGACACCAGCAAAATCTTTGATCTTTGTACTTCTCAACAAAATTATACGATTATGATTCTAAACTTAACCCTCGTGTCAATTCATAGCTAAGCGGGGCCCTAACTGAATACCCACATATGCTGAAAGACATAGCTGACCCGACAATCCGCGGCACATTTGCCGTGGACTCTCTAAGCACGGTGACTGAGATAGCCCTCAACTGCACGGCCAGTGAACCAAGCAACCGGCCTTCCATTGATGACATCCTTTGGAATCTGCAGTACTCCATGCAGGTGCAGGACGGGTGGGCGAGCAGTGAGAGCTTAAGCTTGAGTGTCAAATCGCAGGCGTGAAGAGAAGGATGCAATGCCTTTTGTATTAATGCATCTTCTCTATGTGTTCTATGGCTGGCATATGCTGTGGAAGAGAGAAGTAAATGTTGTTAGTTCCCAGTGTATAGAAGTTTTTCTTGTTGAAAACTCCAGGACTATTAAGTCGATCGGAACCATTAGGCCATTACCTCATGCTGACATTGAAACAAAAGCTACAGCTCTGCCAAAGGAAGAGGCCGTCTAAATTTTATCTAAAATTACATCCCAGATATTGGGGAAAATGCATTTGCAATGCAACATACGGCTTTAGGAAGAAATAACCAGCCAACACAAGATTAACACAACAAAAATAAACATTGACAAAAAATATCATGAAAGAACCAAATCAAGAATCCCTTTAGAACATGTACGATGCAAGTGCTTAGAGAGGTGTTTAGTAGAATAAACTGATTTTTTCTTGCCACATAGGCTAGGATTGATGCTTGTTATATAACATGAGTGCTTAATTAGGCACTATACTTAGGAGGTATTTATGTATTTAATTAATGCTAGTTAATATATAATAAATAATCTAAGTACTCTTACAGAGAAGTTTGCATTAGAGTAGATGAAATTTATATAATACTTAACAATGTGACTATATTCTCTCTCTTTAAATGCTTATATATAAACACCTTATATAAGCATCTTATATTGTATATACTCCTTATACGCGTCGGAACCATAAGATTCACAGATCAAAACTGAAAAAATAGCGTACAGCATGAAACATATAACCGGCGCCTTCCGCTTTCCTTTGCCGCAGAGCTTCCATGGCTTGGCCAACTTTAATCAGTTTTGTCCGGCTCAAACAGCATCCCTGTCGCCTTCCCAGCATACTCAGGTTCATGTTCTTCAACCAGCGGGTACAACCTCTCGCCTAGAATCTACAATCCAGAACAAAAAAAGATCAATTGAAAAGTAACATTTAAGATAGATGCCAAACGTAGTGTTCAAGTATCGACTTGCCAAAATGTATTAGAAAAATCGGTCTTAGGCATTGCCGATCTCTCACAAAGCGACACGTAAAATCGTAGATCTATCTTGAAAGTATCACTACAAAAAGTAATAGGAGACATGATGTTTTTAATGTGGTTCAGTCGTGAGGTTTACATTCACAGTATGACTACGGGCGTCTTCCCCATCATAACTCTTTTTCAAGTTACATATCGTTGGTTACACAAGGTGCCTCAATTTATCAAAAGTCTAGGTTACGAGAGTTCGACACAAACTCTATCATATTTCTACTACAACTCTAAGTCCTAATTCATAACCTAACCCGAACACATATTCGACAACTCCACCTTGGCAAATATGTCATTCGCCACCTTGAAGTCTTCTCGTGTGAATCTCCGTACTCTCTTAAGATTTGGGTCTTCTCCTTTGTAGCTCACTGACCGGAGTCACACGATAAGTCTGACTTGGTCTTAGACCTGTCGTCCTCCACTGCAAGTGTCGCCATACCTGGCTCTTTAGTGACTCCACCTGCAATAATATATATTTACAGCTTGTAAAGTTTCTTGTAGTTCTCATCACCTTCATCACAATCACCTTGTTTTTCTAGATCCTCATGGTCTTCTTGTTTGTCAACCTTGTACACCAACATTTCCCTTGTGCCCTCCATGCACAAATTTGGTCTTAGGATAATGATGCGGAAGCCAAACTTTGCCCTTGTCATTGAACCTAGGGGTAAACCAAAGTCCTTCTCTAGGAACTCTTTCCCTTTGCTTGCTCATTAGCTCCTTGAGAGTGTTCTCACCTTGAATGCATGAAACTAAACATCTCTCAAGTTGAGTTTTTAACTTCTTGTTCTCCTCAATGAGTGATGCTTTATCAAGTGAAGAGTTAGTAGCACAAGCATCAACATCAATAATAGTAGGAGTGCTAGGGGTGGCTAGGAGCTTCTTATGAGTAGCTTGAAGTTCCTCATGTGACTCGGTAAGTTTGATGAGTTCACCCTTGACTAGCTTGTAGTCATAGTCAAGGTACTCAAAATCCTTAGTGAGTTTAGCATGAGCAACTTCAATATCTTCTTTCGAAGCCTTGAAGCCATTAGCCAACACTAGAGCTCTCTCAAGAGTATTTTTAGTTTTAGAGTGATCTATGTCAAGAGTTTCATTTTTAGCTTGCTCTTCGTGGAATTTATGCTCGAGGAGTTTTACACTCTCCTTTTCCTTAATGATAAGGGTTTCCGCTCTCTCAATGTACTCATTAGTTCCACAAGGGAATCCATGAGAAAGCGAAATCTATCAAGCGCCTCACCACGAAGAGAAATCATGAATTTTATGGTTGCAATATCATCCTCCTCATTATCATTATCACTATCTCCTTCCACATTAACATCACACAATATGTTTGGGGACATAGGAGATAGAAGTGTAAAGAATGGATGATTGGATGAAGGAAGTACCTTTGACTCTCTAGCCATGAGGCATCTATGGTTGGTCTTGATTTCGTTGGAGTAGTCGAACTTGAAGAGTGAGGTGGGCTTGGAGGGAGAAACAACGGCTGTCCCGGCAATGCCCACATCCTCTCCTTCTTCTTCGGCATCGGAGTTGTCGGAGGTGTACTCTTGACCATGAAGGCCTTTGCTTCCCTCTTCTTGTATGATTTTCCATCCTTGAAGAAGGGCTTCTTCTTATACGTCTTCTCATCCTTGTCCTTGCCTTCTTTCTTGTCCCACTTCTCCTTTGGACAATCCGTAATGAAATGGTTCAGACTATCACAATTGTAGCAAAGTCTCTTAGGCATGCTTGACTTGTCCTTAGAGAACTTGCTTCCTTTCTTGCCCATAGTGCCCTTGTACTTTCTAACCAAGAGAGCCATTTCTTCTTCAAAGTCATTTGGCGATGGACTCTCATGGCTTGCCTCTTCTTCTTCACTAGAATCTTGTGCTTGAACTTGCTTAGCCTTCAAAGCTAGGTTGGCCTTTAGACCCACATGCAATAGCAAGAGTCTTCTTAACGATCTTGACCATGTTTCTCATGAGTGACAAAGAGTGAGAGAACATCATTAGGAGTGAGGTTGAGGTAATCCGTCCTTTGTTGAATGTTGAAGACCATTGATGGTTGGTAAGGAAGCATAGCCCCAAGGAACTTGCTCACGATATAAGCATGATCGGCCCATGAACACCCATGACCTTTCAAGACACCAAAATGGAGTTGAGTCTTCGAAATAGAGTTTGGGGTGTGTCATTTTCTTCCATCACAAACAAATTCGCTTCATTCTTGACCATCTCATAATTCGATCTTCAGATGCTTGTGTTGCCCTCATGCATGATCTTGAGCTCATTCCATACTTCCTTGGCGGTCTTGCATAAGATGATGGAGTTGAAGAGCTCGGGTGTCAACGCTCTTTAAAGCATGTTGAGAGCGGTGGTGTTGATGACGTAATTTGGCAGCACCCCGAGTAGCCCGGTGCGCCACATATTTCATAGTGTTACCAGGTCGTAGCTTTCGCTGAGTGGCTTGCGGTGTCCCCGAGTACAGAGGTGCTCGCAAAGGATCCTGATCCCCGGGCAGCGCCCCGGATGCCGAGTGTATCCGAGTACTGGATCCCGAGTTCTCGTATCCCCGAGTACTCATTCCCGAGTGATCTGCAGTGCTTCCGAGTACTCATGTCCCCGAGTCCCTATATCCCCGAGTACTTGCGTTCCCGAGCACTCGTGTCCCCGAGTACTCGCATCCCCGAGTATTCGCGGTCCCGAGTAGGTCCAAGATGGGTTCTAAGTAGCACGTCCGAGTTCCAGCGGTGCCGACTCGTCCGAGGCGTGATGTTCCCGAATTATCCTACAGGAGGGTCAAGGCACCGAGTCGTTTGTTGTGAAGTCTTTTCTGGTGCCAGGAACCCTAACTTGGGATACAAGGAACAATAGATGATCATGACGTTTAAAGGAAAGTGCGAGATTTGGAAAGACTCCCGGTTGATATGGAAGGATATCTCGTATACAAGGCGGAGTCCAGATCACGGTGGTTATTTGATCAGATTAGGGAAGTTATCTCGTTTTGTATGGAAAGATATCTTATGTACGAGATAGAGTCCTATTGTAGCTCAAAGACCGGCATACCCTATAAATATGAAGGGTATATGGCCGATTGAGGTGGAACACACACAATCGAAACAATCAATCTATTATATTTTCATCTACTATTTTCTACTCGCCCTTGTTTTTCTGCTTCTCGTACTTCGTTGTTCTTCGTGTTCGATAGCAACGAATCCCGAGGCTCTAAGGGCGGTCAGGCCGACTTAGAGCAGCCCATAGCCGCCGCACTCCCTGACGGGGTCCCTCCCGAGGGTGTGGGGTTTCGGGTCCTAAAAGATCTCGTCGGCGTGTCTTGCGTATCGCGGTCCCGGCGAGGCTCCCCCGGTTTCCGTGTCTTGCGCAAGCTTAAAGACGTGTTAACCATGGCGATGTCCACATCAACTTTCGTACTCGCAAGATGCTAATATGCTCATTCCAGGTTAATCTTAAGCATGTCATGGTAATTAATGACGACAATAGCAAAGCAATTCATTTTAGCACAATCAACAAAAGAAGACCTATCCTGACATAGGGTTCAGTTGCCCAGTGACACAACTAACCTGATATAGGGTTCAGGTGCCCAGCTACACAACTAACCTGACATAGGTTCAGGTACCCAGTACACGCGATTATCCTGACATAGGGTTCAGGTGGCCCATAGCGCGATTATCCTGACATAGGGTTCAGGTGCCCAACCACGTGGTATCTTGACATAGGGTTCAGGTGCCCATCGCCACATGTTTCCTGACATAAGGCTCAGGTGCCCATATCCTGACATAGGGTTCGGTGGCCCATATTCCGACATAGGGTTCGGTGGCCCATGACACAATAATCCTGACATAGGGCTCAGGTCACCCAACGACAGCAACCATACCATACACACAAGCAAACCTACATGCTAGTAGCTCGATGCAACACATACATCATTTTGAAATATTTGAACTATACGATATTAATTAACCAATGCATAGCAAAAGATAACCGGAATATTTCCCAACAGCGAGCATGCTTGCCTGATTGTCCGGGATAGTACTCCTGCTGGTGATCACCCCTCGGCAAAACCCTCAATGCCGCACTCTAGCAATTAGAATACCGAGACACCAGAAAAGAGCAATAAGAGCAAATAAGCAATGCTGAAATCTTCAGAGATGATGATGCGTATGAAATGCATCCTATTATGTAGAGAATGTAATCACGAGACTAATGCAATCAATCTTACTTTATTCTGAGTTGTGGATATTGAGTCATGGGCTTGAGAATCGTTTGCAAACTTCAAAATCTTTTATACCCGAACTAGGGAAGTATGTGTATTAGTAAAGCCTGCACATTATATGATGAAAATTACAAGGTCATTTAATTTGGAATGTGGATGCATTTGCTATGAGCTTTTGGAATTTAAACTATTTTAAAGATTCCTTTTTGTATTTTTCTCAGTGAGAGAGAAAGGAATTTAACTATTCTTGTAATTAGCTATTTGCTAATCAATTTCTTAGAGTAGTTATATATCGGTTAGCAGCTAATTGAGGTCGACACTTGAATAAACCTAATACACAAGCTAATATATAATAGTACAAGAACTAATGAACTGTACCAATTTCTTGAGTATCTTGGAAGGTCATAGTTTATACTAACTACTTGTAGCTACCAGCGATACTAAAAGGTTAGATTGGTTGCCTCAAGCGATCAGTTACTTCATCTGTGCATTAAAATGTCAGACCTTTTGACTGATCTCACTAGACTAGCAGCACAAAGCGGCATTAGCTAATTTACTAATCTTGAGCTACTAATCCTAGTCATCAGCGCACTAAATACTTCATCTAAGCGGTTGAGAATGTTTTAACCGAACATGATCATTGCATCCTATTAGTTAAGTTTCTTGGCCATTAGCTATCTTACCTAATCTATTGCTGTATCTCTCATACTAATCAGTGATTAGTTATCCATTAAGGTAGCTAAACAGCGGTTAGGGTTAGTATTAGCGAAGTTACTAAATAGGATTGCAGGTGTCTGGACTAGACTCCGTATATACTGGAATGTTAACGTTTTTAATCACTCATCACAGCGATTAGTTCCATTAGCTTTAGCATTACTTGGAAATGAGTCATTTGTTGCTCAGCCTGGTCCATTGGATGCATCGGCTTGCCTCACACGAACTAACCAAGATTAGGCGGGTGCTCACTCTCGGCGGTGATGAACGACTGGAGCGAGCAGCTCGAGCTTGAGGAGAGCCCACGGTTGGCGGTCGAGGAAGGTCGCCGAAGATGCTGGGGGAGGAGCGGCGGTGCGGTGTGGATGTGGAGGAGCTCGGCCCACCGGGGACCTAGCGGTGGTCGTTGGTGGCGGCTCCACTGGAGTGGACGAAGGAGCGTCCCGGCGCTGCTCCCGCTCGGCGGCCTGCGCATCCAACCGAGCGTGAGAGGGAGAAGGAGAAGAGGGGAGGGGAGCTCAGTAGGGGAGGAGAAGGAAGGCAGCTCGCCGTCGTTGAGGAGCTCGGCACCGGAGTCAATGGCGGCAGCGGTTGCTGCTCTCGGTGGGAAAAGAAGGAAAGGAGCACGGAGGGGAATGGAAGGGCCGATGCGCCCAAGGAGGGGAGCCTCTTATACCGGGAAGAGAGAGGGAGGACGGAGACGCCGAAGGGAGCGCAGTCGGACGCGTGCCCCGGCCACGCGGCAACGACGGACTGCGGACGAGTCCCGCCTGGCAGCAGAGTAGGGCGCGGCGGCGCCGCAGGGAAGGAAGGGGGCGGGCACTGCGCGTGCGGGGAGCTAGGAGAAGAGGAGATGGGCCGAGGCCTACTCGGGGAGGGAAGGAGAGATGCTGGGCCGGTGGCCCACCACGAGGGAACAACTTTTCTTTTTATTGTTTTGTTCTTTTCTCTTTCAGTTATTTGAGGTTAAATTTTGCATAACTATTGATTCAAATGAGGGTTTTTGAATCTAGGAGGTTTTGTAGGTAATTCCTCAGTGTATATATATGTATATATACTATTTTTCCTAGCTTTTGTTGGTTAGAAATACTCCCATTCAAACTATAATTTTGAGTTTGGGTCAATAGGACAAACAGGAACTTTGGTTGGTTGCAAGTTAAACTGGATTGCATACTTCTAGCTAAAATAGTTATGACAGTAGCTTCTCTAGAGCAATATTCCAATTGGTATATAGAAGAGAAATTGGATCATTTGGTCCTATCAAGCTTTAGTTGAGTGAGCTGGATAGCATTGTTTTAGGGTGTTAATATGCAATGCAAAGATCTGTATGCATGTATGAATGGAATTGGGTTTTTGTTAAACGATCAAGATTGATCTCAAGATAACTGATCTATTTACAACTTGGTCTTTACAGAATCGGTCACCGATTATGTCAAAAGGTTTAGGGACGTAAAACACCGATGTTACAGCTTGGTGATAACCGAAAGAGACTTAGCCGACCTGGTGCTTGCCGACTAAGAACTCACATTAGAGAGCGACTAGAAGGTTAGGAGCTCTTGAGTGTCAACCAAGTTTTGCAAAAAGCTTTGGCTCAGAAAGCCGAAGTATAGAGTTCAAGGAAGTCCACAGATCTAAACCTGATCGTCCAAGATTCACGTGGTTGAATATGATAGTAACAGTTCGGGCGTATGAGGGTAATGTATATACCACCGAGTTCGTTTGGTCCTCCAAAGCCAAACCGCATACTTGTGATGCTCTTAAACCGATTTGTAGGAATCGGGAGGAGGAGATGAAGTTCACTTTTGATGTGGCCAATGTGATAAGATATTTGACTCTTTGTTACAGGATAAAATTATCAGAATATCGCATGCTTTACCGCCGTTTGAGGAATTAAAATGGCGGGCTTATTGTAAATATCATAATTCTTTCTCCCATGCAATTAATGACTGTAATGTCTTTCAGCGGCAGATACAATCGGCTATCAATGATGGATGATTGAATTTCACCAAAATGCAAGTGGACAAGCAGCCCTTCCCGATGAACGCTATGGATTTGGAGGGAAGAAAGTGCTAATTCGGCCTGATATTGCCGAATCTGCTAACAGAAACAATATTGTTATTGGTGAACCCAGGAAGGAAAAGGAAAGTGACAGGTCTCGGGAAGGAAGGTATTACTCGAGAAGCAACCGCGGCGGCAAGGAGACCTTGAAAATAACCATCAGAGGTCTTGCACTCGGGGGGCAACCACAGGCGCCAGAGGTACCCGAACCAAGTTCATCAAGCCCAAGAGTCCGGAAGTCGACAAGTGGAAGGATAATGAAGCTAAGTACAACATAAACGAGTAAAGCCGACTTCGATATGTTACTTTCTAAGTATGCCAACCAAGTGGCTGGTATTATCTCTAACCGGCCACCACAAATGAAGCGTCCGAGATCACCTCCAAGGCTAGGGTTTCAGCATCAAGCAAGACCTCATGGGCCATGGATGCCGACTCCATGGACGACACCACCTCCACGCATGCCTTACATGAGCGACTTCAACGGAAGATGGGGGCAACACCCCGATGGCTCCTTATGCCTTTCATCCAGGATGGACGACACTGAGGAGATCTGTTCGCGAGAGGCTCGTTATCCTACTCGGGACCGACTAGGTGATAATGTCAACCGCGGCCGTCGCAGAAGATCGCCTATCCTATTCGTGACCGACTAGGTGATGATGCTAGTCAGTCT
>JAGXJF010005599.1:0-72882 GCA_019208055.1 Stipa capillata
TGATGGGATTCGTAGCATAGAAAACAAAAAATTTCCTACGAGATGCAAACGAAAACCTAGATCCAATCTAGAAAACCAAGATCCAATCTAGAAGAAGCTTGCAACGAGAGACAGATCATATCTACATACCCTCGACGAACACGTCAACGCAGCGGAGAATTTGACCGTTGTCGATGAAGCCCGCAGCCTCTCGCAGCTAGGTTATACCTCCCAGCCGCGAGAGGGATCTCCTCGTGTTCCAATCCGATCAAGCACCGCAACGAGCGGCACCTCCGAGATGTGCACACGTACGGCTCGAAGACGTCACCTCCTTCTTGATCCAGCAAGGCGGGAGATGAGGTAGATGAGATCAACTCCGGTAGCACGACGGCATGGTGGTGGAGGTGGTGGGGTTTCTCCGCGGACAGGGCTTCGCCAAGCGCTGCGCATGAGAGAGAGGAGATGGGAGAGAGGGAGGCGGCGGCTGGGATGGATCTACCCGGAGGGCTGCCCCTCCCCTCCTTTATATAGAGGAGGAAACTTGGAGGAGGAGGAATAGTACCCGTGAACAGTACACGCGTGAACAGTACGTGCGTGAACAGTACCCTCACCCAAGAAAAGCCTCCCCTTTCGATCTTATCTCCTATTTTTAAGGGATTTGATCTTATCCCTTGGGGAAGGGGGGTTACTGTTCACGTGACACTATTCACGTGTGTACTGTTCATGCAGTACCCTTGGTCCATGTGGACCCCTCCGGGATAAGTGGGCCCTACTCTAGAACCCTCCGGAACCTTCTAGAACTTCTCCGGAACTCTGCCGGAAAAATCCCGAACCTTTCCGAAACCCTAAAAATACTTTCCCATATATGAAATTGTATCTCCGGACCATTCCGGAGCTCCTCGTGATGTCCTGGATCCCATCCGAGACTCCGAACAAAATTTCGGTCTCACCATATTAATATCTCATTCTCTACCCTAGCATCAACGAACCTTAAGTGTGTGACCCTACGGGTTCGGGAATATGTGGACATGATCGAGACACCTCTCCGATCAATAATCAATAGAGGGACCTGGATGTCCATAATGACTCCCACGTATTCAGCGAAGATCTTTATCGGTTTGAACCACGATGTCGAATATTCCATTCCCTTTGTCTCGCGATATTTTACTTGCCCGAGATTCGATCGTCGGTATCACCATACCTAGTTCAATCTCGTTACCCGGCAAGTACTCTTTACTCGTTCCGTAATGCCACATCCTCTGTGACCAACTCTTTAGTCACGTGCTTGCAAGCGATACAGAATGTGCTTTACCGAGTGGGCCCAGAGTATATCTCTCTGTCACATGGATGGACAAATCCCACTCTCGATACATGCAACCCAACAAGTACTTTCCGAAATACCTGAAAGACACCTTTATGATCACCCTGTTACGGCGTGACGGTTGATGCCCCCAAAGCATTCTTTCGGTACCAGGGAGTGGCATTATCTCATGGTCTAAGGATCGGAACATTTAACAATGGAAAGCTATGCAATATGAACTTTGTGACGTGATCGAATTGCCTAACTTAATTTGGGTCTGTCCGTCATGTCATTCTCCTAATGACATGACCCCGTTATTAACCGACATCACATGTCCATGATTAGGAAACCTTAACCATCATTTAATCAACGAGCTAGCCAGATAGAGGCATTGCTAGGGACACGGTGTTGTTTATAAAACCACACATGTATTATGTTTCCGGTTAATACAATTATAGCATGGAGTATAAACATTTATCATGAACAAGAAATATGATAATAACAATTTATTATTGCCTCTAGGGCATATTTCTAACAGACTTACGTCCCTTACCATTCAGAAGCACAGCGGAAAAGATAAAGCGTAGATGTCTCCATCTCAGCCACAGGCAGTTGACGGAGTCCACGTAACCTAGTCTTCCCATGGTCGTAGAAAACCTCATAGCTTCACCACCATCTTCGAAGATATCTGAACACGTCCAACAAACAACATGCACGATGAGTACTTTACGTACTTAGCAAGCCACCTGGCGGCAGATGGTCCTATCATACTACATGCAAGGCTTCAACGGAAGGCTGTATGGTTCATTTGCAGAAAAGCAAATTTTAGTTAAAATATTACGGTAGATTCAAAGGCATCATTTTGATGAAAACCAATTTTGTTATCAGGGATATTTTTCATCATGTGTGGTCCACGACGAACATATTCGAGCAAGGAACTCCTGCCTTAGCTCATCCATAGGTTTCAATCAGCAAAGAGGTAGAGGGAAGTAGCAAGGGGGAGAGGGACAGGTCCTTTTCATCATGAATGAGTCTTGTTCTGTCCATGACCATGGACACGGCTAATCGATTAGTTTTAACTCTGCAGAGTGTGTACACTTTACCCACATGACACAACCTCGTCTTGTTGCCACTGACCATCGCCAGCGTAGTACACACCCATCGGTGTACTGGTAGAGAGATCGTGACGAGGTCTTTTAGCTAGATCCCCCTAAGGTGTGACATGCCCACCGGGTCTGGCTCGAAGTCGAGAGTACATCCCCGCACTCTGTTCCCCCCCATCTGTGCCGAGGGTCCTCGTCGCTACATCCACCCCTTCTGCAGTACGGCAACATCGGCACTAAAGGCTGACTAACCTACTATACCAAGCCAGTGCCCATATAGCATGTGGTTGTACTGTTGTCACAATTCTCTAACTTCAAGAGTTCGGCCTTCTTCGATACGGACGACTAATGGTTTCTTCATACCAATGAAGAACGACCATTGCTCCTTCATCCCAATGATTCAGCTGTCGCCCGCACCTTTTAGATGGTAAGTTTCACCCAGAGTAGAATAGGAAGAATAGAGAGAGAGGATAACCATCGGGCATCTGGCCCTAACTCAGCAAGCTCAACAAGTTTCAACAAGGATCATCGATCCGATATTCATTCCTCCGTAGAGGCAAATCAAAACAACCTAAAGATGTATTTAAGCATGGCTAAGCATATCTCTACTCTATTTAGAATAAATCCTATTAATCTACTCAGGGTATTAAGTAAACAGGCGACAACGGATAAGGGTAAAGGTGTGTCAATCGACATGCTAGCTACTGGATTAAAACAGCATGCATGTTTGTAAATAACCAAAATATAATGACTTCAAAATATAGGATCAAATATGATCAAGAAAAGTGGCATGCCTTCATTGACGTATTCCTTCACTTCTCCTCCTTGAGCTTGACTCTGGTTAACCATGTCACTCCCTACTCGTCGTAACAAAAATAGAATGCAACAAATAAATAAATAAAGCAACTCCAAATAACTCAAGCATTAACAGCAAGGAGAGAGGAGAGATGATGGTTAGATCAAGGATAGGATTTGGAATACGAAGTGATTTCTGACAGAAGGTTAAACCAGAAGAAAGGGAGGAAAGACATCAGCTTACTGATGAAGATCGAGGCATTCCAATAGACGGAGCTATGCCACTGACTGGAGATTGGATCTCAAGGTTCTTGGTAGAACATTGATAAATGATCGAAGGATCATGTCAATGCTTAATATCAACCAAGGGATTGATTACTGCCAGAGAGGATCATCATTACATTATATGGTGCAATGATCAAGATCGAAAGAAAGTATCAACAGAAACTGAGGTGTGGAGTCCAAATGCTGGTGTCATGCCACAACCGGCATAGGGAACTACGAATAACCTTAATCAAAAGGCATAAGTGAAGGGTTAGCAAGCTTGAGATAGGATGAACAGATTCAGAAGAGACGGATCAGAAGATAGCCATTGAATAAAAATTCAAGGCTTGGATAACAGATATCACCTAACACTATTAGGGTCACTACACTGGCCATATTCCTTGTACATATTTATACTGAATATATATAGTAATATAAATATCATATATATATATATATACAAAAACTATTAACAAGCATGGCGCATCAAACATAACCTATCATGCTAGTTAGCACATGAAATAGCAACCAATACTACATGATTAAACAATAAGAATAAATCAGCAAGGAATTACAATTCCTACATATATATTTATTACAAACAACATTCAACCTAACCAGGTATAAACATATATGTGATGACTACATGCAACTATATGCTCATGCAACATAAAACATGATGGTCATGTATAAACTCCAATATGCGAAAACTAATAAGTTCACCACAAAATAATTATTTAGATAACTCTAAATAATTACAATGGTTAACAACAACTATTATTCACCATACTAGTTATTTAACAACAACAAGAAATCTATTCATATTAAATAACATAAAATTAATGCAAGGTAACAAGTTCTAAATATGTCATGGCACTTACTACTATATAAGCTAGCTATGTATATACAAGGTATAACAAATAACACACATCCTACTAGATGGTACACATGTAGAGTAAATCAACAAACCCTAGCATACTGGTATGCACTACATGATTGAAAGCAAACCTACCATGCTAATCATCAGGAAATAATAAAGTCCTAACATGCCTCATAATACACAACAAGCATGGCATAAATTAATATGATAATTAACCATAAATAAATATTTAGGTGAGACCTAAATATTTACAATGGTTAATAACAGTAGATAATATTAACAACATATAACTATATTTACACATGCTTTTCTAATATTTTAAAGATTAAAGACTAGAATTTAGCTAAAAGCTATTCTCTACCATTATCATGAACTAATTAAACATGGATCAACCTAGGGTGTAACAACAGTACCAGAACAGTACCAAAAGTGATTTAATATTAATTTTTAATCTGAACATTATTTAATTAAAGCATTTACTAGCATTTCTAGTGTAACAATTATGTAGAAAATAATAATGAACATCAATAAATCATACAATTGGACTAACATGATGTAATACCAATTCTAGAGACATTTCATATTCAAAAATGTTATGGAAATATATATTTTAAGTGATTAAAACTATTTTTCTAAGCATGAAAACTACACTAAAAACATAGTAAGACATTACTTAATTAAGCCAAATGGGTTTTCATGACTTGACAACATTCACATAACATAATATGATTTATTGGGTACTGGACATGAATTTTTAGAGGCTAAAACAGATTTATAAAGCCACTATTGCTATTTCAGCATTTTAAATATCAATTTTAAATGGATCTAGAAAATATCCTGATTTTTATAACTCATACCAGTGCAGGAAAAATACTTTGGATTACATGGTAAATAAGTTCTAGGGTTCTCTGATCCTAGGAAAAAATTGGATATAAATAACAGAGAATATTTCTATTTTTAATAATTAAAATAAAGCTTATTTTAATTCCAGAAAATTCTACACTAATCTAAAAATTATGAAAATTTCCAGAAGTACTCCCTGTCATACTAGTAATCTAAAAAAAAGAATCACTTCAAAATAAACATCCAGTTCAAAGTTATCATGAAATTTGCTCAAATTTCATCCAAATTTAAATATATTTCAAAACCTAGTGGTCGGATTAAAAATTCGATCGCACCATTGGACTCATGGGGTTCTAACGATTCCATTTTACTACTGAGATCTAAGATCGGACAAGGATTGGATGGAGCCAAAAATTGGACAGAGAGGTGGCATAGGGTTTACGGTACATATGGTACTGTTCATGTGAAACACTGTAGCATGGTACTGTAGCAGTAGGGTTTGGGGGAGAAATCAACTCAAGGTTGCACAAGATGGATGAATAATGGACCAAATTGGTTGAGGGGTTTCGATCTAGGGGTGGATGGGAGTCTACCTCGGAGAGGGATTGGAGAGGGACTTACCGAGGCGGAGAAATCGAGGAGAGAAGAAAGATCGCCGGAGTTGGAGAAGAACTCGCGGTACGATCGATTTCGTGGATGAAGCTCGCGATTTTTTGCGGTAGGAGGCGCATGTCGGTGTGGGGAAGCTCCCGGTAGCAGCGCCTCGGTGTGGGGGACATCGGTGTGGCCGGAATTTCTCGCCGGAGTTGTCGCCGGAGTTGGAGAAAAAGAAGTGGTGAAGTAAGAAAAATTGAGGAGGAGGCAAAGGAGAGAAACCACAGGGGAGAAGGGTTTTTATAATGGGAGAAGGGGAGAGGAAGAGCCACCAATTAAGGGAAATTAACAGGAATTAAGAAGGAACCACAAATCAAGGAGTTAGAATTTGAAACAGGAAAAGAGAAAATCAACCGGTGGCTTAACGCGCCTTAATCGCGCGCGTTACGCACGGCCGCGCGCGCCTGCGCTGGGCATCACTGCAGCATGCATGCATGCCCATGGGCAGGCTGGCCCACAAGCACTTTTCTTTTTTTATTTTCAGATTAAATCAAATGAGGAAAAAGCAAGGTAATTCAAAACTGATTCAAATGGGCTTCAAAAATTATGGAAAAATTCCATTAATTCAATTTGGACATGGGAATCCAAATAAAATATTTTTAGAGAGAGATTCCAAAAGAATTTGTGAAATAAAAATCAGAACACCACTTTATAGCTCTCAAATTAATTCAAAACCTTGAATTAATTTGAAATAAAATACATATAAATATATACACAGTTGCACATCCTCTTTTCTTTTAAATTTTTTTTCAAGCTCGTAAAATTGAGGATGTTACAATAGCTCCACAGGAGAAGTCACCCGATCCAGGTCACTCTAGTTAGCAGTAAAGAGATAGTTGACTCCCCGCAGAGAGTTCTGAGTCCAAGCACCTCCGGTAAGATCGCATAGACATCACCCTCCTGATCGCTAGTCTGTCCCAGGTTGCCCCAGCTCCATCCTTAAGTCGTTAAGCTACGAGCAAGCCGATTATAAGACACTCCGGGCACCGTCGCCTAGCACGTGCACTCAACAAGCTTCTACAGCAGATCACGACAAGAGCACGGGAGGCTCTGGAGCAACCTACAACAGCTCGAGAGGGAGGGATGATGTTTTCTACATAGTTCCAGCAGTTTTTTTTCTTGCAATAGCTTGTAAATGATACTCCAGTCAATTCACAGTTTTATAAAGTGTTTCTAGTTCAATAATTATTTTAGTCTAGGGCTGAATAAGTATGTGGCACCAAAAACTGGCTTACGCATAAACGTAACCAACGACTCGACCGGCATAAAAGGAAAGGGTTCCGCGCTGCAACCATCAGGGACGCGAGGAAGACCCCCATCTGACCAGACCTAAGGCCTGGTCGACTAAGCTCCCCGGTTTCGTAGCAGAGTTTCCTGACCATGAGTAAAGGAAGAAGAGAAGGTGCGAGCATGACTAAGCCAACAGAACCCGCTTGCTTATCCACATCCTCGACTACTTTGAACAGAAGGCATCGCAGATAGAGTGCAATGCTGTCGCCAATAGGGCAAGCGTAGGACTTACTAACTCACGTCCAATATCCCATCGACAAGGGAACACGAGTTGTCGCTATGGCCATGATAGACTGTACGAAGACCCCTTATCGAGTTTACCGATGACGACGGGCCACTAAGCCCTCCATCCGACTAAACCTAAGGCCTGGTCAATCGCAGTCGGCGGCGTACAGCACAACTCGCGAGACTAAGTCAAGGGAAGGGGGATGCAAAGTTCGACCAAGTCTACGAAAACCCTCGCATCCAACAAACGTTTACAGAGCAGAATAGCTGGATTTTTCAGAAAACAAAAACACACTGATTAATGCATAGTTACTAATCATGGTTTGATTACATAAGTTATTTAGCAGACCGGGTGCCTGAACTCGGTCCGCAAAGGCATTTGCAGCACCTTGCCCAGCGCCGAGAAGACTTTCTTCCTCGTCCTCCGGCAGGTCAGCCTCGAGGGCCGTCAAGGACAACTCCAGGTGCCAGCGTTTGAGAAGGGCCAAGACGAAGGCCAAGGCATCTTTCGTACCCTGCTTGAGCTCGTCGTCAAGGAGCTTCTCGATGATAGGCTTCAGGCAGGAGACGGATGCCACCAGCTCTACCAGCCGGATAGCCTGCGGAGGGCTGGGAAAGATGGTGACCCCGACCTCTACGAGCGCTCCCTCGAGCGTGCAAAGGGCATGGTCGAGGTCCCCCTCTAGCTTCCCCGCGTAGGTTTGGCCCTGGCTCAGCGAAGACTCTGCCTCGGAGAGACGGACCTTCACATCCCTGAGCTCGTTCTCTGCCCGCCATCTCCCAGACTCCTCGAGGTGCTTCTTCAGCTCCTCGTTCTCCGCCCGGTGCCTCCAGCTCGGCCTTCGCCTTCTAGAGTGGAGGAATCTGAGGAAGGATATGCTGTCGAAACAATAAGGTTAGTACCAAGTACATTGACGTTCGATTACTAACTCCTTGAATTACCTGTAGCTGGGAGCAGATGTCATCGTCCTCAGGCGCCGACACCTCCAGCGCGGGGTGCTCAGTCTATACGACTGAGGGCTGCGTCGGCCTCACCGCCGAGGGCTGTGTCTCTGCAGTGGCCCCAGTCGTGGTTCAGATCAGACGATGGTCACCCTAGTCGGAGGAAGCAGCTCATCAGCCTTCACGGGATAAAGGAAGGAAGATTTTGAAAAAAAGACCGAGAAGAAGACTTACCGCGGGCGCTTCATCAGGGGTGAGGCTCCTTTCGCCAACACCCCCGAGCTTCGCTTCTCGGTAGGCACCAGCGGCGACTTCCCCTTGTCCACAGGAAGATCTACCACCGGCGCGACCTCCTCTGTGCTGATAGGCAGGGCAGAAGACGTCGACTCCTCCGGGCGGAGATCATTCGTGTCCTGCATCCCGACAACTCACTCCCGTCATCCTAGATCACAAAAAATATCAAAGGGAGGAAGTTAGTCGAGTATGGATTCATATTTGAGGCTAGGGGCTTGGTGGAGGAAAAGGGGCCAAGTAGGAGGCTTCACTCGGGCAGTCTCCGCTCCCGCCTCGGCCCCAGACGGACCTTCAACCTTCGGGATCAAAAGGGTCGTACCAAGGACCTCAACCTCTTCGTCCCAAACGGGGGCGCCAGCCCGCTCAGCCTTCACGTCAGGAGCCCCACGGCCTACTTGCTGCAAAGAAAAAGCCCGGATAGCGTTAGAAGCGCTGCCCAGATGAACCGCGATCAGACAATGCAGAAATCATCAACTCACCGAGAGGATCTCCATTCGGTTCTCGGAGCTGAGCTTCAGGATCGGCAAGGGCACGTAAATCCGCCCGCCTTGAGGAGATTGCTCGAATAGGTTGTTCAGCCTATTCCAAAGCTCCTCGGGGGAGAGATCTACACAGCCAGTTGAGTGAGAAGATAAGAATTTTTCTGACTGAGAATGACACAGAGAGGTTTGGATACCCACCTGTATTGAAGTCCCTTGTCTGATCTTGGCCTTCCGGGACCACCCAGGCGCGCTGAATCCTCGACCGAAGAGGGCTGATTATCCTCCACGACGTCCCATGCTGACAACCCTCTTGCGGCAAGGGTGGCGATGTCGCTGATGAGGGCCTTGAGCCATTTGGTCTCCTTCGGAGCCTCCGCCCAGCACTTCGTCGGAAATGGGGCCAGACCTCAGTAGTGGATCCCGGAGGAAGGTGGGGGCTGGCAGTAGAACCACCTCGAGTGCCAGCCGACCACGACGACTTCCAGGAAGAGGAGATGTAGGTGTCCTTCTTCCCTTCCTGGAGTCGGAATCCGGCACCGCCGACAACACGTCTGTTGCTGGCCTTCATTCGGTGGAGGTTGTAGAAATACTTCCAGAGCTCCAGGCTCGGCCTGATGCCAAGGTACGCTTCGCATAGGTGTGCGAATATTGCCAGCATCAGGACCGAGGTCAGGTTGAGATGTATCAACTCGATCCCGTAGAACTGGAGCACCAGGAGGAAGAAATGAGAAGGTGGGAATTGGAATCGACACCTGAAGAAATCAGCGAAGACAACGGTCCAAGTCTTGTCCGGACTCGGGACCGTCTCCTTCGCAGCCTCCCGGTACGGTATGAACACCTCCGGGAGGATGACCTCCTCCGCCACGAGCTTCTTGAGGGCGACGGAGTCCATCACCGAGGGCTCAAACTCGGGGATGGCGATGATCGGATCCCTCGAAGGATCCCCCGCTGACTTCTCATGATCGGGGGACTTCTTCGCTGCTCTCTTCTTCCCCATTGCCGCTGACGGTGATCGGCGAGGGCGAGACGAACGATGAGAGCAGGAAGTATCCGTATACAATTCCCTGGACTATTGGAATAAGAATACATGTCCAGTAAGGATCCCTAGAAGATAAGGTAACCCCCCGTAAGGAGGAAGGACACCCCTTAAACTAGGAAGTCAATCTCAACGTTTAAGGAAGCCAGAGTTCTACTCGGGCATAAGTCCATGTTCGGTACGACTCGAGGAGCCCCCTATAAAAGGATCAGCAATCCTATAGGGGAGGACAAGTTTGAAAGGTCTTAGAAGCGAGAGAAGCCTGAAGCCATCCAGAACCCCCAGCGATTCCCACGAGAAAACCCCCGCCTCAAAGGAGTCGAGCCCAGCGGAACTAATCGCCGTAGTCTCCGATTAGGTCTAGGGTAGCCACTAACATATATACATACCCCTTGTAAAGATATTCTCTGATCAATATATACGAACAGGACGTAGGGTTATTATCCTGAGGGAGGCCCGAACCTATAAAAGGGCATTTCCTTGCCGTCAGATCTCTTAGCCTTGTGCCCTAGAGGTCCCTACCCCCCAAGTATCACAGTTCCACAGATATCGTAAGATCGGCGGTTTACCGATCGTCGACATGTAGCGTGATGTAGAGGAGAACCATGATGATGGAGGATATAAGTAATTCATTAGCTTGTTGGAGGAATATGAGAAACCTTTGTATTGCGGCTGCAAGGAAAAATACTCTAAGTTGTCATTCGTACTTGAACTTTTGAAATTGAATGTAAGCAGCAAACAGTCTGACAGAGCTTCACGACGATGTTAGATCTATTCACAGATATGCTATCAGAAGGGAATGAGTTGCCCAAAACAACCTGCAAATCCAAGAAAGTTATTTGTCCCTTGGGAATAGAATTTGAAAAAATACATGCATGTCCAAATGAATGTATCCTGTACCGTGAAGAGTACACAGACTTGCATTTATATATGCTCTGTAAAGAATCTCAATACAAGCGTAAGAGTGGATCAGACAAGGATGAAGACGATGGTGCTGAGTTGATGAAACAAACCCCTTACAAGGTTGCGTGGTGTCTGCCTATAATTCCACATAAGATTTTTTTATTGTATATATTGGAAATATATGAATCAAAATATTTATCATATTTTTTGGATTTGTAATATATCCAACATGTGTATGACACCTGCGATGGCTCTGTGGATTTAACCGTTTGGGATGTACATCCCTTTATATACACTTTAGTGTTTTTCCCCTCACACAACACACTCAAAAACTGCTCGGGCTTATTCTCCTCCACGAGCCCCCAAGCCCAATGGGCCACAGCCCCATGATTACGGTGCACCACCACCTCCCTCCTCCACCAACATGCTACCACCCCCTGCTCTCTTCTCACCCAAGGGTCACCGTCGCAAACCGCTGCAGTCTATGTTACGGCTAGCCGGAGCCATTCCAGTAGCAGCCCTTCACACCAAAGCTCTGCCATGTCACAAGCAGAAGGAACCCTCTCTCAATTGGATGCCTCGGTCACCACACTACTAGATTTGTCGCTGTCTTCCCTGAATCCGGTCGCCGCTTTGCCACCCCGTTCTCTCTCCATGGTAGCGTTCGCCCCTATGACCTCTTGTCATGGCCACTACTGCGCTCACCACCAGCAATGACTGGAGCATCACTGGACTTTGGCGAGCACATGCACGGCATCAATTCAATGCATGGTTCCATTTTCGCCACCATCAGCCTCGTATTATTTGTTTAACTAGCATGTTAGGACTTAGGTTAGAAAAATGTATGTTGTTTTTCGTTACTATATATGCCTTAGCCAATGATGTATATGGATTAGTTGGCTAGTTAGGCTTAGTGATTGTGAATGTATTTTCTTTAAATGAGTATTTGATTGCTTAGCTACTGTACACGCATACTAGATGCCAACTTAACAAACATATTAGGAGTTATAGTTCAGTATATGTTGTAACTAGTTTATTTGTTTTGACTAGTTGATTAGGTTAAGTAATCTTGATTAAATTTTGGTAATTACAATGCATATGCTTAATAGATGTCATCTAATAATGCCTCTCTGAGAGGGTCTGATGAACATATGTCAACGAGAGGTCCGATGAATGAACTTCACCGAGACGGTCCGATAACACCTTGATAGTACAAAAGTGACATCCTAGAAAACTCTCAATGAAGCCAAGAGGACGATTTCAAGTGGAAGCGATCTATGAGGAATCTGGAGCTCCTACGGGACCAATATCCTCATAGAGGACTGGAAGCAACCTAGAAGACGAGTGCACCGGTTTAGTGGGGAGATAATTCAATCGTTCCTGATGTCTAAACATTGGAATAAGGAGGTGCGGTGAGCTGCGTTGATGAAGGCAGCCAGTGCGTGGAAAAACTAGAAATATGTGTTGAACAAACAATATGTGTAGAAAAAAGGAGCCCTTTGGGCACTACCCAATGATTACCACATAGACAAGGAAACAATTGTGGAGATGAAGATGGCACCTGAATTTTGCCATAAAAGTGAAGAACACAAGGCTCTATCACAAAAAACAAACACCACCAGAGGATGCTATGGTAAAAAGGGATCGTAGGAAAGGGAGGATGAAGAGCCACGCCTGTAGGGAGTTGACTCACTATTTGCTGAGGTTGAGATGGATCGCGCTTGATACTAGCTGAGACGGAGGCCAACTACCGACTCTTCAGGTCAAAGGATCTTCGAGAACCCCGTAGACCGAGAAGTATACCAATAGCTGGTAAGATAATGATCGATGACTTGATTTAGTAGTTAGTCCATAAATAACATAATGCTTACTAACAAAACCATCTCTGGCTTTTTGCAGAAAGAGCTGAGTGTTCAAGCTTCACAAGGCTCTTTTTAAGTCCGCTAGGGCTAATGACATTCTCATAGCTAGTTTGGGAACCAAGGAGCACCTGGTTCAAACTCGGCGGAAAGGGAACCTAGTCACACATACCAAGGAATTCCCACTCGACGAAGAGTCGAACCATGAGTGGAAAAGAGCCAAAGCGGAGCATAAAAATCAGCAGATGAAAGCTAAGCTATAATATGAACTAATGACCAAGTTTGAAGAGATTCTTAAGGCTGGGCTGAAAATAGAAAGAGCCGCCATGGAGGAAAAGTACAGAGCACAACAAGAAGGAATCGGATGCCCTAGCCCCAAGGCCCATCGGAGTAGCTACATGTCAGCTGGCCTTAAATGTCTTGATGATACCAATGCCATATATCATGTCGATGACATCAGCGAGCCCAAGAAGTGCAAGCTCCAAGTGTTTATTAGGCTTGGTGTATCCGCTCGTTGAAGGGGTTACATTGCACGGTGTTTGAATAGTGCCAAATTTTGCCAAGTGCACGGTGGATAGTGTTGATCCCAAATTTGTGGGAATCCCGCTATTTCACGTACGCGAGGACTGAAAACCAGACTTTAGGAGATGCAATTGGGTCATTCATCCAGTGGCCCAAAAAGGACATGGTGTTGGAGAACGCATTATCGGCACCGCCAGCTTCTCTAGCATTTTCTTCTACATCTTCTCTGGTCTTCTCATAGGGGTCTATTGATCCATCTACTCCACATGCCGAGCCATCTTCCAAGCTCCATGATTAGCCACAACTACCTGCACTGCTAGTGCTACCTTCTAAGTTCATGTTGAGCTTGATCTACTGGCACCACCTCCTCCCCCCGGTGAAGACTACATACAAAAAAGGGAAGCGAAGGTCAAAGTGAAGGGCAAAGAGAATGCACTAACCGATGATGAGATCGACAAATTGTACCACGAAATGGAGGTAGCTCACCAGTACATGCCCGAAGAGTCATTCATCCCACAACATGAACTCATGCATGCAGCTAGTTTGTTTTGCCAGAAATTGCATGCACACTACATGACCGTCTCCAACAGGCAGAGCGCAGCAGAAAGACAAACGAGTATACATATGTATTCAAGTTGGAGCATTTCCTCCACGAAGCAGGTAGTTGAATTCTTCGAGGACTTATTCCTCCTCTTCAACCTTCGGGAACTCGATGCCTCCCTTATGAGATGCTTTACATTGTAAGTATGTTACAATCATTATCTATATTCAAGCAACATGCTGCTCAATATGTACATACTAACTTTTTGTTTCCTATACTTAGGCACATGATCAATAAACGCAAAGTAAGGAAAGAACCGGTGGGATTTCTCGACCCAAATTTAGTCTTGAAGCAAAGCATTGCCGCTAACTTAGAAGTCATCTCCAATTACTTGGTAGAAGCATCGTGGACACAACAGAGCAATAAATTTGTACTTCTTGTAGACAACCAGGACTAAGTTATGCACTATACTTATGTGATTATTTATATTTTATATGATATGAACTACATGACTTGTAACTATGAAGATAAACTTTTGTAGCTATTGTTGGATCTTAATTGTCATCATACCTAAACTAAACAGATAATATACCTTGATTCCTACAAGCCTTAGGACTTCATGGCTATCAGCCAGTTCATCGACAGGTGATAGAGCATATTTCATTTCCTTCATAATTTTTTATATTCTTTCTTCCTTTTGCAATTGGCTTAAATTTTAGAATCATCTAGGGCATTCGTCGCGTACATTGTTCATGGATGGAGATGGAAGGTAGGAAAAACCAAGAGTTTACACCATGACTTTAGCTTGGAGGTATTCCCTAATTAATGATAAAAATTTCCTATATCATCTAACTTCATAAAAGAATGTTATCTATAACTTATCTCTTTGCTATCATTTTTTCTAGTGTAGCCCACAACCCCTGCAAACTAACCTTTGTGGCTATTATGTTTGTCATAACATGATAAAACTCGTCCCATGTTCGATGATCAATGCCATTTAGGGGCTACTCACGGTTAGTCAATCTTAACTTTCTACTTATAATTTTCATTTAATATATATATGTATGACATTAAACATGCTACATGTTTTGACATCAATGGACAAAAAGGCATTGAAGGAAATTTACCTTGTTGAGATTAGAGGGCAATTCGCCTACTTTTTCATTACAAATGTCTTATCTCCTAAAGGCAAGTTCAAAAAACCATATATGGATGGATGAGTAGACTTATCGTGCATGTAACGCTTTGTTCTTATGCACATTTTTGTAAATGGATTTTGAAGAAACTATGTCATTTGACATCATTAATGTGTGGATGAATGATGATGTGAATATCATATCATTTTTGTTATGTGAATGATTATGTTATGATGTGCTGTCTATATATGAATTTTGCTAAAATTCTGATGATATACTGTTTGCTAGCCTAAAAGGAAAATATTTAATCATATTTTAATGTCACTTCTAAACGGTTGCAACAAAAAAGCCGTGTGGGACAAGATCCACATCCTAGATGGGTTCTCACTCGAAACTGTCGCGGATACACTAGTACAAAAAATGTTATCCGAGGCAGTTGAAATATAACATCTGAGGCGGTTATACCAGCTGCCTCGAAACAGTAGTTGCGGATATGGGGCATATATCGGAGGCGGTTATGAACCGCCTCGGATAAGAGCTTATCCGAGGCGGTTAAACGCCCTCAACCACCTTGGATAACTCATTATTAAAGGCAGATAAAGTACCTTAACCGTCTCAGATAACTGCATATCCGACGTGGTTGAAACATTTTAAGCACCTCGGATTACTGATTATCCGAGGCGGTTGATTATTTTTTGAGGTGCTTGTTGCATAGTAACTGCCTCCATTAGTATGATATCGGAGGTGGTTTGCCCAAATTTTGGAGGCAGTTTCTAAGCTACAACTGCCTCGGATATGTTTTTAGACAGACAACATTTTGCCAGGTTTACTAGCCTCCCTGAAAAAGAAAGCAGTTCATATGAAATATCCAAATCACAACAGATATATATCACACTATTGAAATCATTCATAATCGCATCGATCACAAGACATAAACTCGGAACATTCACATACATACGCATATAAATAATATTGCATAAGAAGTTCATTTGTGACATACTCAATTCACAGCCAAGATATAGATCAATTCAAAAAAGTACACCTCTCTTAAGTTGTTGACATGACATACACCACTCACCGCAGCCTCCATATATGATTTCTGTTGATAAAGAAGAAGTCTCATTTGTTAAATAGTGACATTCACAAGAAAAATTTAAAATTATTTCACATCCACATATACGTTAGCACCGAGAGAAAAAGTAAACATGACAGTTAAAAACTTCAAGTGCACTTATCATTGGAGACCACAAGTTTGAAAGATAACTACAAAGTTTGATGCTTCCGAACTAGAAACCTAACTAATGACCTAACTAATCGCAATCCTACGTTCCTAGCTTGCCGCCGAGTAATTGAACCGTCCTTTGGCGCTAATGACCTCGTTGTTTAGGAAGTTAGCCATGTGCGACCAAATTTGGGCGACGTCCATATCTTCCAACTATTTGATTGTCATGAGTTTCGCCCCTTCCTGAAAACATGGAGCTTACACTCAGGGCAAATAACATGATTCAACACTAGACATTAGTGGAGATGGTTCCGTACCGCTAGATCACCATAATTTGGGTTGCTACAAAGGGCTAGCATGTAGAAGCACAGGTAATACC
The DNA here is from genome assembly GCA_019208055.1 of Stipa capillata. Taxonomy (NCBI): domain Eukaryota; kingdom Viridiplantae; phylum Streptophyta; class Magnoliopsida; order Poales; family Poaceae; genus Stipa; species Stipa capillata. The sequence continues at coordinate 16,650 of JAGXJF010005599.1, forward strand.
CACAGAGGGCGGATCCTTGGGGTTGTTGCCGGCACTACACAAGGGATATCGGTTAGGTATAGAGGGCAGGAGTATGATGGCATTAGTACGAGGAGTCAAGGACATGAAGGAATAGCTTAAACTTGGAGTCATGATGTAACTCGACGGGCACTCCTTCCTTGTGCCTCCCTCCTTGTTTGACGTACGTGTCAAACACTCTTAAGTGATTCTGAATAATTAGCATCAAAATGTCTTTTCATTTTGGAACAAGAAAGAATAGGCATCGACGAAGAGGAATGTTTTGGTACTCACTCGTCGAGTAGACCCATGATGTCCAAGTACGCGGCCTTGCGCTGGTCATGGCTACGCCTCATAGAATCAAGGTAATATACATTATTATTTTTTGACATGATCACGATGAGGATCCAATGGCCCCTGGTTATACGGTGCGAAGTTATTATATGTTTAGCTATCGAACGATGAGAATTTGCAAAGGATATGGCTTACCTGATGTTATAGGCAATCTAGATGTAATCTCGTGCGGAGTACTCATGAAGTAAATGCAGAATGTAATCCCGCACTAGGTTCCTGTTTGTCGCGATGGTTTGCACCGAGATCAAATGTGGGTCGCCGAACCCCACAGAGTTGTGGATCTTTCTTTTCTCGCTCAGATCAATCATGTATCTGAGTATAAGAGAACAATGAGTTATATTATGCACTTAGCGGTAATAGAACAAAGCGGTGCTGTGTTATAAGAACTTACAGTGTGAAGCATCTCATGAGGGAGGTGTCTAGGTCATGAAAGTGGAACATGTTGGACAAGTCAGAGAATTCCACTGGGAAGAAATTTCCTAGAGTGTGCTTGAAGTGTTGCTCCTTGAAGCCCACCATGATGCTGACTAGTGTGTTTGGGAACGGCCTGTTTGACATGTCGAGGTAATGATGATGAAGCGTCCGGCATACGTTAGCATCCACCATAGGTTATCCTGGTACATATTGGCGAGCTAACTCTACCATAGGATATTCAACATCAGCCACCAAATTCGAAGCAGACTTCTTCGACCGGGAAACTTTTAGCTTCGATGTGGCCCCTTGACTCTTCGTTTGACCACGACGAGGCCGTGAGCTATCCACATTTGGTACTGCCAGGAGTTGAAGGGGTAGCAAACGATGAGAAACCTCCACATTTGGTACTGTCGGCATTGGCTGAGGGAGGCTGAGCAGCTTCGAAACTACCGGTAGAGAGCGATAAACCACCGGTGAAAACCTCATCATCCCACCGGCCGGCGAACTAGGAGGATCAGACGAAGTGTTCAGTGCTGATTTGAGGACTATGCCCTTCTTTGGCCACTGAACGAAAGACCCAACGGTGTCATCTAGCTTCTGCATCTCATCCCCTTCTCACACGTTCAGCAGGGGACAGCTAGCGAAGGTCGGGTTAATTGACTCCAGTTGCACTCGTGCAAAACCTGGTGTTAAGGGGACATCGTGCAACACCGTTCCAGGAGGAGATGGCCACACTTGACCATAGGCTGCATCTATTGCAAAGTTCATCGTAGTGAACTGTATCTGCATCTTGCACTGCACTGGACCCTCAATTTGATCTATTGGAGAACATTCGTCAGCGCCCGACGTGTAGCTACTACGGCAGGCACCCAGGCTTGCGACTACCACCCTATCTTGCAGGTACTGTGCTGATAGCCTCTCCTCCATGGCTCTCATTCTTTCCTCGAATTGCGCCTCAAGGGAGGATATTATCTCCACTTTCATCTGCTCAGGCCCTGCTTTCTTCTTCTGCCTCTGTGCCTTCTGTGTATCGCCAGTGAACGCTTTGCCCCATGTAGCGAGATTTTCAAAAACCTCTGGTGCGTCCATAGGGCTCCCTGGTGCTGATGGCCCCGGAGAGTATATCTTTCTCCTAACTTAGCACAAACGTCCTTGAGTTGCTTGCTCATTCAGGCCCACCATTTTCTGGTACACCTCCTCGTCTTCTGGGTTTTGCCAAACGCGTTCTCCACGAGGATTCACCATAGTCCTCGCCCTGCACCAGTCCTGGATGCGGCTATCACTGAAATCAGAGAACACCAGCTGTAGATTGTGCTTCTCCGCTTCCTCATCTTCCTTTGCCTATTTCTTCTTAGCACCAACTACCCTAAGGTGCCAAGAAAGTGTGGATGTTTTTTCCTCCTTGCTAGCTCCTGTCCCTTCTGACTTTCAGCATGGAACTCGTTTGATGACTTCAAGGCCTTGAAATCCACCTAGTCTTCCTTCGTCACATCCAGGTATGCTTGGCAAGGTGACTTATCTTGCTTAAGATAGTCCTTCACCAGTCTATGCTTCAAATTCCTCCAACACTTCCCTGCCGTTAAAAGAGTTGCTCGGCGGAAATCAGCTTTGACCTCATCTGGGACTCTAAATGATCGCTTCACTTTGTCAAACAGGGATGACCGCTCCTCTCGTGTCAGCTCACCACAATCTGAGAGGGTGATCCTGAATCTTGAACTGGCGACGACCACACATGTGGTTCACCACTTCTTCCGGGTTTCTTCTGGCTCAGGAACTCTGGTGACCGGATCTACTCTCTCAACTAGCCATCTGCCGTCTGGCCTCTCCGAAGGCTTCCTTGGCTTCCGATCCACCTTTCTTGAAGATGTCGACGGTCTTGGCGACTCTGATGGTGATATCATAGGGGAGGGCAGCGTGGAGTTTGTCTCCATTCTAAATGAACCCAAAACATCATAACCTCGACATACTCAAGAACTTACTCTAATCGTGTGAAATAGACAATATGCGAAGATAACAGGCAACAGTATCATAGCAGGCAACAATACCATAGGGAGCTCACATACTTATGCTTACACATATATGTTGAATTGCTACATGCATCTTCATTCTTGCTACAAAACTATGACAACTATACTAGTCCCTTTCTTACATATATCAAATACACATCCTAAGGTATGCATGCCACATTGAGTAACTCCTAGGTTCGGCCAAACATTATTCTTCAATAAACTTCATGTTGTAATATCAGCTAGCGTTTTTTCCTATCTGGAATCTATACTTCATATGAAACAAAGTGATCAACTTTTCACTTAAGAACAAAACAGGACCAAAGCAATGCTGAACAAGGACTAGCTGATACAAAAAATATATTGGTTCGAATGATGACATGGAACAACCCTAGCATTGTCTTAGCTACAATTTGTTCAACCCTAGCTATTTTGGGGGAGGAGGAGGCAGACCTTGCAGTTGGAGGTGTCGATGCTTGGGGAGGAGGCCGGTGCTCGGGAGGCGCCAGTGCTTGGGGAAGAAGCCACCACTCAGGGAGGCGCTGCAGCTTGGGGAAGAGGCCGTTGCCCGGGGAGGCACCGGAACTTGGGGAGGAGGCACTGCTTAGGAAGGCACCGTTGTTTGGGAGTCGCCGAATGGGGAGGCGCCGAAACATGGGGAGGAGGCCACCACTCGGGGGGACGCCACCGCTCAGGAGTCGCCGATTGGGGAGGCGAACAACACTCAGGGAGGAGGCCGCCGACGCTCAGGGAGGCCACTGGTCAGAGGAGGCGGCGCTGTTGGGACAAGAGGTGCGGGGAGGTTAATTTGTCTAGGGGATGCATGGGGCTAGTGTGATGACCCCAAACCTTAAGACACGAGGTCAGTGAAGATCATCGTGAATAATTTGGAGTTCTTTTCAACACATGCATGCATATAGGTTTTCTAAATATGGTTAGCTCCAAACCCTAAAATTTTGACCTGAATCAACTTAAACCTTTTAGGTTTCAAACATTCCAAGGAATGCCACAAAAACTTTTAAATCATCTAGAATTAATTGGTGTAATTAAAGCATTATTAAACCCTAATATGACTCTATAAAGGAAAGAAAAAAATTTCAAATCGAATCTCCGCACGAATGATCGAACACCATAGTCCTGTTTGTGTTGTCGAGACGTTCGAAATCACCTATTCATTCGCGAAGATCGGATATAGGAGGGCGAATTAGGGTTACACTAATATCAAGGCTGATATTAATTCCTAAAGAAAATGAATAAAAGAATAAAAATTTTAAAAAAAGGATCTAAGGGGGGCCAGGGGGCCATGGGCCGGCCACCCCAGCCCCACTCACCTGCTGCCATCTCGCCTTGAGGGCGCCGCCGCCTTGGCGAGCTCGCCCCCGCCACCCCAGGCGGGCTTCGCCACCGGCCGGCCACCCCTTCCCTCGCCGACCGCCTTCCCCATCGTCCTCCTCCTCCCACCGCACCGCTCTCGCCGGTCACCCTCGCCACCGCCCGGCTGCCGCCTCCTTCGGGATCTCCGGCAAGCCGGCCGACCACCGGCGCTTCCTCTCCCCCTCCATATCCTGCCGTTCTCCTAGCTCACCTACCGCTCTTCGCGTCCCTTTGCTCACTCCGGATGCTGCCGTCCTCGGCGAATCCGAGCCACTGCCACCCGACGCCAGCTTGCCACCCCTACTGCTGGCAGCCACCCTCCTTCCCCTCGCCCAGCTCTGACCCGCACCGACACTCCTCCCTCTTCCAGCGAAACCTCATCGAGCTTGCCTCCACCGGCCACCATCATAGCCGACCTCAATGCCGCCGCCTTCAACAGCTACCTCGAGCTCGGCATCTTCCCACTGAAGTTCTTCCCCGCCGGCTGCGTCCTCTTCCCCAAGCTCACCACCATTTGGACCGCCCCCCCTCCTCGTGATTCTTCCACCGAGTTCCCTGCTGCCGCTGCCCTGGTGTGTTTGTCATGCTCGTCGCCGGCATTTCCTCACCGACCGTTGTGCCACCACCGGCGGGTCAACTCCACTCCGTGCGCCTCCTTGTCTGACAGCGGCTGAAGTGTTCTTCACCAACCGCATCGTCACCGCCCAAGTCATCGTCGACCATTTACGCATATCCACGTGCCAAGGGTAATACCTTATTTCTCATGGATGTATACAATGTCATAATTATGCGATGACTGTGAGTTTTGGGGCATTTTTGACGATCGTTTAGTGTAGGTTTTGTATAGCTGAAACTTTCTGGACATGATTAGATGGACCTTCGTCGTTGATCTTGCATTAGTATCAAAACAATAAGTGTAGACATTTTCATTTAGCATGCTGATTTGCCCAATTTCGATAAGCTGTTTATGAATTGTGACCAAATTGTGGCTGCTATCCAGACTCCCTTTTTAGTCAAAAGATGAACTTTGAATTAATGCCAGTGACTAATTTAACAATGCATCAATTTATGGATATACAAAGACGAAGGTTATATGCATGTTGAAGACTCACAATAAGTGACTATAATATATATTTTCGTGGGATCCTTACTTTTATGCTAGCCTTTGCTACAGAGACCATTGCCGTATAGGGGTAAGTCAAATCTACAGTGGATCAATTGCTCCCTTGATTTCTTAACAGCTAATTAATGAGTGACAATCATCAACTAATAAGTGAACTAGATAATTCCTTGATCATTGGTCCTGTCTGAGCTGAATAGCAATTAAACCGAAAGGTAATCAGCACCAATTAAGGTTCATTAGCTATATAATGCACATAGTTCACTAATAACCCTTTTTCATATGAACTCGGCTAAGATACAAAGCAACCTGTACAGGATCGGATGGGGATGCTAACTTTTAACAAGCATTCAGGTTAACTAGCTAACTAAATATTGTGGTAACAACATTTGAGTAATCAGCCTCAAATCACAAGCTAATCGCTTAAGTAAAATTTTACCAAGTTAATAAACCACTCAACCCCGCATACCACATAAGCAATCCTGAACTAAACCACTGGAATTTGCTTAAGCGATTTACGTCTATGATGAGTAGGTCTCGTAGATAAGGCTGAAACCTTCCGTGCACAATTTAGTGACCTTTCGTTGCTAACCATATATTGATACCAAAATAAGAATTTTAGCCTTTGTCAATATCTTCGTTTAGAGTACTCGTTTGCCCATTTTTGACGAACGGTTTGTGAGATATGGGCAAAGTACTACTGCTTTCCAGATTTTGTTAACTTATAAATTGCATCTTCGGTTAATTGAAGTGGCCATGTTAGGGTAATAAGTAAACCATGAACTTTACATATATATATAAAGATTGTTGCATATATGTTGTACAGTCATGCCGATGACCATGTCATTTTAATGTATAGCTTGTGTCGCTTCTAAAATGGTTAAATCTGAAATTCCGCCTTTTTAACACCTTACTCCAATCCCCTAGAATTCAACCTGCCCCTTTAAAACTGCCATGCGTATATCATGTACGTCATTACTATGTGAATCCAAACTTCATTAATATGAATTAATACTAATCTGTCAAACCTGCATTTTTAATATTGATTTTATAGTTATCACCTCTATTTTAGTTGCATATCTCAAAGCATGAAAGCATCCTTGTTAAAAACTCATTCATATTAGAGTTATAATCTTACTAAAGTTAAAAACTGAAAGGTAAAAGGGTATTATTAACATGCTCATGTAACCCGTACTTCCTTTTTCATCACAATTGCATTCCATGCATCTTTTCCATGTTCGAAATTAGTTCCTTAGGTTTGCTTTTCTCTTTTGGAGGTTAATTGCTTCTTACTGGTGTTCCAACAAACATTCTGGATTTCTTGCAAATGATCACCGGCATATTATACTTCTCCTAGCAATGAGGCAAGCTCTGCAAAGCTCGATAAGATCCCTAATTTCTTATGTTGTGGTTTTGAATAAGGTGTATGCTTGATTGCAAATTGATTGTATTGCTATCGTGATGGGTGTAATCACTAGCATGGCTAGGTTCTATTGTGCCTTGTGACCCATGGTGATCTCTTAATTGGACTAATTAACTATGGAACCTTAATGGTGAGATGTGAGATCCAGGGTACTGTCACCTACAGATGGGTTGCTGAATAGGGTGATTGTAAGCACCGCAGCTATTCAGTCGATGCCGGTGTCGTAGGGCTTTACCTGTCACCCACGGCGGGAATGACTATGAGAAGGATGGGAAGTCACGGTCGTGCAACCCTGAACTTACACCTTGTCAATTCATTTCCCGCGTTGGACAAGTCTTGCTTGCCTTGTCCGACTACACAGTTGGCTATACCTTGCTTGGTTAGTCAGAAATTGAGACCAAGTCTTGCTTGATTGGCTCAAACAATCGGTTGAATCTTGCTTGGTTCAACCAGAAATCAAATTGTCTTGTTTGACTTGATGTGATTAAAATGGATGAATCTTGGTTGATTTCCATTGCTTGATAATCTGAGATTTATTGCTTTAAATCTTGGGATGAATGTGATATGTGCATGATGATATTGCTTTATCATTTATGTCCATGTCATATGAATTGAACTGGCTATGATGTTTACATGATGATATTGTTTTATCCTTCATGCTCACGCCATGTTTTCATGTGTTAACATTAAACTACATGTGTAGCATTTAATGCCTGTTCAATGCCATGCTTAAGTTAATTGGGATGAGCCTACAAAGCACCTTGCAAGTATGAAAGTACTTAAGGAATTCAATTCCTAAAACCGTTGCAGGTGAGACGCAAATCGATGATTTCTACGTTGCTGATTTTATGAAGAACTGATGTCTTTTGCAAGTTTGTACCTCTCGGTCACACGTGTGGGTCAGGTGCCTCTTATGGAGATGGTTGGGCTACCATCTCAAGGATCTTTCAGTTATTTCCGCTGCTGTTTTTAAGCTTTAGAAGCATGTAAACAACCTTCGAGTTGTTATGTATGTGATGTGAAACCTCTCTCGGATAAGAGGTGAGTTATATATCTGAAAAATTCTTGTTCTCTAGAGTTTGACCTGTGATACGAAGTTGTTACATGTGATCATTCCATATACCGTGCGTGAATGGTTGAAGTATATGGAAATAATCGTAAAGAATTAATGTGTTCTTTCCGGTTTCACTTTGTGCAATATTATTGGTTGAGCGAGCTTCTTTTGCGATAAAGTGTGTCCTTGCCCGGCTTAACCAACCATGAGTGCATACGACAAGTGGTGATTGTATGGTGGGTTGGTTACGTGTTGGATCATCCAGCAGTGAAGGCATACGACGTTCGGTAAGCGTATGGTGTGCTGGGTGATTTCTCGGGTATTCGGATCTCGTATCGCAGCTGGAGTTGGTTATGAATTCGGGGGTCCTGACAGCTAGGCCGCGTGTGTTTGATATACAGTAACTTATATGAGACGGTTAACCCGATCTGATCTCCTCGGATAAGGATAAACAAGGCAGTTGAGTAGATCTGACCGCCTCCGATAGGAAGATATACAAGGCAGTTTCTCGGTTTGAACCGCCTCATATAAGTAGATATCCGAGGTGGTTTCTTGCTTCCAACCACCTCGGATAGTCTATAAAGGAGGCGGTTTTGAGCTTGCAACCACCTCGGATTCATTTATCAGGCATGTATTCAGTTCTGCTTTCTGAACTTTCAGGCGATAGCATAATTCAATTGATAATTTTAGAACTGACAACAGACAGCACAATTCTACAACCTTTACCATGAACATCTCAAATGTCATTAGCACATGAGCATCTCACATAAATCACCATGTGCACATTAACATCACAAATATATCACCATTTGCACATAAATATTTCTTACGTGTTTCAACCAACAAAATCAACACTTTTCAAAAAGGACATGAACATCTCAAATAATTTCATTGCCTTTGCTTGCATTTGCTTTCCTTTTTGCGAGGCATTTTCTTTTTGAACTCTAGCCCTTCTTGATAATCGTCGCGTATGTAGCATGGTTCATTAGGTTCATCGCTAATCGTGTCTCTTACAGTATGTGTGATCGGAGGCATATCTTCAAATAGCTTGTATTCATCCTCATCTACCACATCTTGAACTCTCACAATCTTCCTTTTACCTTGCATGGCAATATGAGTATTCTTCTTTGCCAGGTCGGTCACATAAAAGAACTGGTGAGCTTGATTTCCTAGAATAAATGGCTCATCCTTGAAACCAATCCGTTCAAGGCCTACTGATGTGAAGCCATACTTATCAACCTTCGTAGATTGGAGATTGATCCAACAACATCAAAATAAATGAAATTTGAAGTACACATAGTCCAACTCCTAAATATCCTCAATGAACCCATAGTACCAGCTCTGTTTCCCACTCATGTCAAAAGCCTCTATGCGGACCTCACTATTTTGAAATGTGCTTTTCTTATTTTGATCTCTCGTGTAGAATGTGTATCCGTTAATATCATATCCTTGCCAAGTGAAGACTCTGAATGTTGGTCCCTTCGCCTACCAGGTTAGCATGTCACTAGGGGCACCTAAACGGAGACACTCCTTGAATCACTTGTTGAATTTTTTTTATGCTCTCTCGTTTTCCACGCATCAGTTTCTATTTAGATGCTCTTGCCACTACTACAGAACGGCCCATCCCAGACGGGCTAAAACAAGATCCCAGACGGTTGGCCGCTCCGTCTGAAATTGGTGATCTGTGATGACATAGGTCATCGTAGACGGGTGGGCTACCCGCCTGTGATAACCATTTATCCCAGACGGGTCGACTAAAACCACCCGTCGATGATAACCCTTCATCCCAGACAGGTCAACTCAACCACCCATCTATGATAATAATTCATCCCAGATGGGTAGTATCTTTGACCCGTCTCGGATGACTGCAATCACAGACGGGTTCAACTGTTGACCCGTCTGGGATGGGTGTGTACAGAGGGCATAACACTACCTGTTTTGTGGCTAGCCTTAGGAATTGCTAACCATGCCCTCTAAAACAGCAGATATATATTGCACAGAATATTCACATATTTAACACAGATATAGATAGATACATTCACAGACAGTGATGCACTGAAACAATCACATACTTGGACATGATATATACATTCACAATTGCTAGCTACATATATTCACAATTGGTAGCTAGAAATGAGTCACACCGTTCAGAATTGAGAGCTCGATCACTACCAACAATCGAATACTTCAATGTTTAAAAGGAAAGTTGCAAGAGAGTGCTAAGTACATAGAGGAAAGACAATGCTACTCTGCTAAACCGCCACTATAGAACTCGCCATCGGGATTGATGATTTGTGTATTGATGAAGAAGGCAAAAATCCCTCGAATGCGCTTGAGTTGAGCTTCATCAATTGTGGTATTTTCAATCTTCCACGCGTCATCTAGTTTTCGCTTAGCGAAACCCGCGATAACCTCCATGTGGTAGCAAACGTAGAATCCACATAGGTTCGTCCCCTTGGGTTGTTGTTTGCACTAAAACAAGAAACAAATATACGTTAGTTAAGAAGAATCTATTATGAAGCATGTCAATATGCTATATTAACATAGTAATGGATATATATGTACCGGAAAGTCAAATTTATGTCGCAACGTGGACACTATGCCACTTCTCCCTCCACGAGCTTTGTAATCGATGAACGCCTGGTCAAGTACGTCGCGAATCGGCCCAAAGTCGCGTGAAGGAGCTCGCGAGGAATCAACATATATAACCCTATTCCATTTTGGTACAAGTACGACCAAAACCCAATGGTAGCTGCATATATATAGACGTACTAGCAAATCAGCTTTGTGATATATGCATAATGGTGAAATTATAAGTATTGGATGCGATGCAACACTTAACCTAGGATGAAGGGAAATACGATGTACTCTTTATCCTTTTGGGACAATATTGCATGCTTAACATACTCCAGAACTTGCTCTTTGTTGTCTCTAATATTTCTCCAAGTCACCCTTGCCGGGTCAATGAACCCGATAGGTTCCTTGTTAAGTCTGGCTTCAGTTTGCATGTATCTATGCAAAATAGGAAATCATGTCTTGACTTAATTAAGTTGCATAGGTATGGAGAAAACTGATTGACTGAGAAGTTGTAGACTTACAATGTCCAGCATCTCAACAGGTTCTGCTCCAAGGCGTCGAGGTTGAAGAGTTCGAATAGGTCTTCAAAGTACACGTGAACAACCTACCCATTCCCTGGTGGAAAAGGTGTTCCTCCTTGAAAGTGAATTTGAGGCATTGTGGCATGGTTTGGCCAGGCTGTAGGTTGTTCATCGCCGTCATATACCAATCATGCAACCTCTGACATGCCATTGAGTTCGACATGTCCTCTGGCGTGACGAAGACTTGTCCATTCACAAATCGACGAGCCAGAGGCGCGAAAGGGAGATTATCCACTCTGTCTGGATCAAACCCAAGTTCTTCCACTATCGCTAGTGCCTTCGATTATTGGCTGCCCTTGTAAGTCTTGGGGACACTACTACGACTCCTGCCCTTGCCTCTATTGCTAGTCCCCTTAGCATAAGTGTGCTTCACTGGTGAAGGAACTACTCTCATCTGTAGCACCTCCTTAGTCCCTGTGAGAGTCTAGTTTCAACTACTAGACCCCCCTGTGTATATCCTCGTCAGTCCATGATCACGTTGACGATACACAGGCAAAATGAATAACATTGCATGCATTCAAAGTTTAAAAACTTAACTTGAGTATGATATGCCACATGGCTTACAAAGTTCTATGTCTTAACGACATTATTACATCAGAGGAAACAGCGGAAATAAAAGCGAAGTGGCTCCATCCGTGCCACAGGAAATTGACGGAAGCCACGCAACCTATTCTTCGGGATCATCATAATAGCAGTCTTTATCAGCTCCTTCTTCAGCATACTCCTCTGCACACCACCACAACAAAACATGCACGATCAATACTTCGCGTACTCAGCAAGCCACCTAGCGGCAAATGGTCCTACCATACTATATGCAAGGCTTCAAAGGAAGACTTTAGGGCTTAGTTGTGTAAAGCAAACTTTTAGTTTGAATTACTGTAGTAGATTTGAAGGCAGCATTTTGATATAAAACAGTTTTTAATATCAGGGGTATTTTCCAGTGTGTGGTCCTCGACCAACACCTTCGAGCAAGGAACTCCTGCCTTAGCTCGGCCATAGGTTTCATCAGCAAAGGGGTAGAGGGAAGTAGCAAGGCGGAGAGGGACAGGTCCTTTTCATCAAGAATGAGTCATGTGCTGTCCATAACCGTAGACACGGCTAATCAATTAGTTTGAACTCTGCAGAATTTGTACACTTTACCCACATGACACGATCATCCCCTTATGCCAAGCTGATCGGGTTTGTACACACGCTCATCGGTGTGCCGACAGGGTGACCGTGATGAGGTCTTTTAGCTAGATCCCCCTAAGATGTGGCGTGCCCACCGGGTCTGGCTCGGAGTCGAGAGTACATCTCCGCCCTCCGATCCCCCCTTCTGTGCCGAGGGTCCTCGTAGCTACGTCCACCCCTTCTGCGGTACGGCAACATCGGTACCAAAGGCTGACTAACCTACTTGACCAAGCCATTGCCCATATAGCATGTGGTTGTACTGTTGTCACAATTCTCCAACTTCAAGACTTCGGCCTTATTTGATACGGACGACTAATGGCTTCTTCATCACCCGAAGAACGATCATTGCTCCTTCGTCACCATGATCCAGCTGTCGCCCGCACCTTTTAGATGGTAAGTTTCACCCAGAGTAGAATAGAAAGAATAGAGAGAGAGGAAATCATCGGGCATCCGGCCCTAGCTCAGCGAGCTCAATATCAAGTTTCAACAAGGATCATCGATCTGATATTCATTCCTCCGTAAAGGCAAGTCAAAACAACCTAAAGATGTATTTAAGCATGGCTAAGCATATCTCTACTCTATTCAGGATAAAACCTATTAATCTACTCAGGGTATCAAGTAAAAAGGACGACAAGCGAACAGGGTAAAAGTGTGTCAATCGACACGCTAGCTACTGGATTAAAACAGCATGCATGTTCGTAAATGACAAAATATTAATGACTTCAAAAATATAGGATCAAATATGATCAAGAAAACGAGGCATGCCTTCGTGGTAGTACTCTCCTTCTTCAACTGCTTCGGTCACCGGGTCGGTCTCTTCACTCCCTATTGTCGCAACGCAACGAGCAAAGCAAATAAATAACCAACTCTAAAGAAGCATTCCGAAAAGCAACACGAGAGAGAAGCACGATAAAGGTAAGATGAGGTGGAATGGAATGATGGCGCGATAGCGTCATCGTGAAGAAAGATTGGGTCTTCTAGGATCGGCCATAACCATATACATATAATAATATACATAGAAATAACATAGATATATCCCTTACCGGGTATTTTAATAGATATTCATATATATATACACAATATACACCTTAACATGCTAGTAATCATGAAAAAAAGGACAAAACAATTCACAATTAACCACAAATAAATATTTAGGTAAATCCTAAATATTTATAATGGTTAATAACACTAAAGAATAAATTAACAACATCTAACCATATTTACACATGCTTTTCTATTATATTAAAGACTAGAAATTAAGCTAAAAGCTATTCTCTACCATTACCATGAGCTAACTAAGCATGGATCATCATAGAATATGTTAACAGTACTGTAACAATACCAAAAATGATTTAATAATAATTTTTAATCTGAACATTAATTAATTAAGGCAATTACTAGCATTTCTAGTGTAACAATTAAGTAGAAAATAATAATTAACATCAATAAATCATACAATTGGATTAACATGATTTAATAGCAATTCCAGAGACATTTCATGTTTGCAAGTGTTCTGAAAATATAATATAAGTAATTAAAACTATTTTTCTAAGCATGAAATCTTCACTAAAACATGGTAAAACATTATTTAATTACCCAAAAAGGGGCTCTCGTGACTTAACATCATTCCTAGGATATAACATGATTTATTGGGTACTGGACATGAATTTGTAAAGGCTAAAACAGATTTATAAAGGCATTAATGCCAATTCAGCATTTTAAATATCAATTTTAAATCAATCTAGAGCACATCTTAATTTTTATAGCCCTAACCATTGCAGGAAAAATGTTTTGGTTCACATGGTAAATTAGTTTTAGGGTTCTCTGATTCTAGAAAAAAATTGAATATAAATAACAGAGAGCATTTCTATTTTTAATAATTATAATAAAGCTTATTTTAATTCTAGAAAATTCTACATAGGTCCAAAAATTATGAAAATTTACAGAAGTACTCCTTAGAATACTAGGAATCTACAGAAAAAGAATCACTTCAAAATAATCATCCAATACAAAGTTATCCTGAAAATTGTTCAAATTTCATCCAAATTCAAATATAATTCAAAATCCAGCGGTTGGATTAAAAATCCGATCGCACCATTGGACTCATGGGGTTCTATCAATTCCATTTTACTACTGAGATTGAAGATCATACCTAGATTGCATGGATCCAAAAATTGGGCAGAAGGATATGTAAAAAGGGTACTCTACACCTGGTACTGTTCATGTGAATACTGTAGTGTGTACTATAGTAGAGAGGTTTGGGGATGAAAATCAACTCATGGTTGCACAAGATGGATGAATAATGGACCAAAATTGGTTGAGGGGTTTTGATCTAGGGTTGATGGGAGTCTACCTCAGAGAAGGATCGGAGAGACTCACCGTGGGTGGAGAAACCGAAGAGAGAAGGAGATCGCCGGAGTTGGGGAAGAAGCTCGCGGTACGGTCGATGTAGAGGAAGAAGCTCCTGAGTTCTTGCGGTAGGAGGTGCGCGCTCCTAGTAGCAGCGCCTCGGTGTGGGGTGCGCCGGTGTCGCCGGAATTGCTCGCCGGAGTTGTCGCCGGAGTTGAGGAAGAAGAAGAGGTGGTGGAAGAAATTTTGGAGAGGAAATCAAAGGGGAAAACCACAGGGGAGAGGGGGTTTTTATAGGAGGAATAGGTGAGGGGAAGGGGCACGAATTAATGGCAATTAGTGCTAGATTAAGGAAAGCAAAGAAATTTTAGAATTTTAATTCCAAAGAAATGAACCGGTGGCGAGCTAATCCCGCGCGCGCGGCGCGCTACGTACGCGGCCATGCCTGGCTTGGTTGCTAGCCGAAGCAACGCGCGGCCTGGCCCGTGCGTGCACAAGGCAGCCCAAGGGGGGCGGCCCAAGAGGGGGAGCAAGGCGGCCTAGGGCCGGCCTGGCTGGCTTGGCCCAGGCGGCGGCTTGGGCAGGCCGGCCTGGCCAGGTGGGCCGGCCCGAGCGGGGGAAGGGGGCGGCCCAAGGCGGGGAGCGGCCTAGCAGCCGGGTGGGCCGGCCTGGCCGGCCTGGCCTGGCTCGGCCCAGGCGGGAGGGAGGCGGCTCGGGCTGGGCCGGCCCATGGGAAAAGGCGGGGCAGGTTGAGGCGGGCCCGACGAGCGGGGCGAGCGGGCCGACGCGGCGGGCTGAGGCCCAGGCGGGGCCCAATAGGGAGGAAGGTGGGCTTTTGGCCCAGGTTGAGCAAAAAAAATATATAAAACACTTTTTCAAATTAAAATAATTGTAGAAAAATCAAAAGAGCCCTTAAAAATAGCAAAACACCTCTGAAAAATCTCAGAAAATTCCAATAAATCAATTTAAGCACAAGGAACTCAATAAAAATATTTTTGGAGCAAATTTTCAAATGATGATCCATTTAAAATTTAAAAACAACACTTATAGCTCTCAAATTAATTCATATAGTTGTTGAATTAATTTGAAATAAAATCCAATAAAAATACATATTAGCATATTACATAGTTGCACATCCTCTTTCCTTTAAAAAAAATGTCAAGCCCTTAAAAATCGAGGATGTTGCAGTCCCTATGGAGGTAGCGGGTGTTGGCTCTACCGGCTTGACCAGAGATGAAGCTGGGTTATCAGCCTGTTGCGCTGCCGCTACTAGCTCCATCGGGGTGGGGTTAACTTCGGGTATCCTAGCTGGCTCAGTGTGTGATGCGCTCTAAGAGGCAGGCCGGACGAGTAATTTGATGTCCCTCTTTGGCCACTGAATAAAGGTGCCAACCGTCTGATGCTGCACCGTGATCTCGTCATTTGGTGGTATGGCAAGCGGGAGCTCCTTGAAACCTTCAACCACGTCATCCACATGCACCTTCTAAAAGTTTGGTGCTATGGGGCAACCATGCAGTAGAGTCCCTGCCTCCTTGGGATATGCAATCACAAATGCAGCATCGAGGGAGACATCTCCGGCTACCCTTGCCAACAATGTGCGAGGAGTCATCTCCTACAAAATTATTTAGTACGTACCTTGTTGATTAAGTCCAAAGTCATGTACTTGCTATTGTAAAAATCCTATAAATGGCCCTTACCGAGATGGTGTCGCAGGGATATGTTTCACCCGGTTCTTCGGCGGATGCAAGTTGAGCTTTGAACTCCTTAAATGCCTCAACCTGCCTCCTGACTTCCTCTTGAATACGCCTCTCCAAATCTTCTTCATCTCTCGTAGTCGTTGTTGACTGACTACGACTCCTCTTAGCGGCCTTCCTCCTCTTGTACTGCTCCTCGGTCTCAGGGAATCCCTCTCTCCAGGGAACTACAACCCCAACACCTCTTGTGCAACCTGGGTGCTCCGGGTTTTCCAATGCTACGGTAAGGATGTCTTTGGTCCTAAATGATTGTGCTTCTTCATCATCATCTAGTGACCCTTGCGAAGCTATCTACACCTGCAACGATCACGCGCGCAAGTTACATTACAAATGATATTCGTATGGTTCCGAAGAATTGTGTGCATAGTCATGTATATTACCATGCGATCGACCACTTCTTGGTCAGCGGGGTTTGGAAATATAGCTGAACCACTCTGTGGATCTGACTTCGCACGTGCTCTGCACTAGGATGTGGCATGGCCAACAACCACGCTGGGAAATGGAGGGAGTAAATTTTCTCCATTGCCAATCGATCTTGCATCTCCCATTTCGCCAATGCACCTTCATATCCTGTGTTTCCAATCCTATGCGGGTGCTTGTTTCTTGCTTGAAGGGCCTTCTGCCGTTCACTCTTCGCCACTTCTTCTGGCGTGGACTTCATCTCAACAAATGTGTTGTATACTTGCTCGTCCAAGAAGCCGTACTTCTCAAACGGGCTCTCACCCATCCGTACGAACTTTGTTGTCAGGATGCTCTTGAACGACCTCCACGCCTTACCCATGGTCTTCATTGCAGACGCTCTGACACGTTCTTCGTGTTCGGGCGGGATCTCGAACCACCTTTTTACTTCAGCCATTAACTCCTCCTCCTTCGCGGTGGTAATATCCTTCTAGTTCGCAATGGTTATGTTGACCCTCTCCCGCCCAAGTATCCCACAGAACGTGCGGAATTTGTTCGCTAAGTCATCCGGTTTTATCGGCACACCAGACTTTGTAGATACTTGCGTGATGACCATACGTCTACTAGGGGCCTTCGACATTGTTCGGGGCTTCCGACTTCTTTTTTGCGTACTTCATTCATCGTTGCCCGAAGTATGGTTCGGCAACGATGAGTGCCCCGACGAGGAATTAAAAGAAGAATTGGCGTCCGACATATCTGTGTAAACTAACAAAGCAAGGCAGCATATGTTCTTTAGTGTAAACTAACGATGAGTCCCCCGACGAGGTATTGAGTATAGCTGGACTTCACTATAGACCAATGATCATAATTATTAGGTATCCCTCTACGACAATGTACCAACATCAGCTTATCTTGCGCTTAATCAGGGTTAATCAGTTAATCATCTCCATCATTTTCATAATGGTTAGTTTTTTTCCTACCGTAACAAGTGTATTAGTTCATGATTTAATTGGTGGGTTTATCATAGGAGCTGACCACTGGTTACTGAACAAATTGAAAACTTCAAAAAGGTCTAGACTCAACACCGAACTAAGACTAACATCAAGCAATGCATCTGTTATTTCAGTTCAATAACTGATCTATGCATACATGTAGAAATCAAAGAACAACTAATGCCAAGCATAGTTTATGTCCTAATCAGATTCTTAAAAACATCTATATGTGAATCATACATGCATATAAGCAAACCAAAACCAAGTGTAGCATCTGTTCTTTCTCAGATTAATAACCTGACACATGTATATACCAAAACAGAGAACAACTGAAATCAAGTTTAGTATTTGTTCTTCATATTCTTGAGCATGCACACACATATCTATATATATTATAGCCATCAGAGATAATGCATCCTTCAAGCATAGCATGGGCATCCTAGCTTCCCCTGTTTCTTTTTTCCCCCCAAATTCCAGGGGAGAACCATGTGTGTGTGTACCTATTTTCTTGAGCAGACAGGAGGAGAAGGGGGAAGGATGAATGGTGGTTCTTCTTCGGCGGCGGCGCGATCGCTCGGCTCCTTCTCTGACGGCGATGCAGAATGGGTGGCGGCGCGGGCTCAGGCGACGGTGGCGCGGTGGAGACGATGGTGGCGCGGGCTTGGGCGACGACGGCGCAGGCTCGGGCGACGGCGGCACGGAATGGGTGGTGGCGCGGGTTCGGGCAGCGGCGGCGCGGGAGGGGAATTAGGGCAGGGGGATTTGGAATGCGGCGAGCGCGGGCTTCCAAAATTTTTCAAGTCACCGCGGTATATGTAGTAAGATCATTACAGACGGGTTAAGTGAGTTACCCGTCTGGGATGACAGTCATCGCAGACGGGTTAAGTGAGTTACCCATTTGGGATGACAGTCATCGCAGACAGGTTGGCGACAGTTACCCGTCTCGGATGATAGTCATCCCAGACGGGCATCTAGCCTGACCCGTTTGCGATGAGTCTGTACAGGGGCCATGTGCTACCTGCATTGTGGCTAGCCTCAGGAAATGCTAGCATGCCCTCTACAATTTACAGCAATATATGTATACACAGCAGCATTGAAGAACAAAATATTCCAACTCAATAAACTTGTCATCAAGAAGAATAACTAAAAGGATAATAAAAGGAAACAAAAGCAAGTCATTTTGGATTGCAAGGTTCTAATCACATCAGCTCAAGACAATGTTTAGGGCTAGAGCTTAGAGATCTCACTAATCATTAGAGGAAGTCCATCTAGGTACTCAGTGCAAATAACAAAGAAAAGGAAGTTTTAAGAACACGGAAATAAAAATAATATCAATTATTTACAATACTTGCTTCTTCCCTTTGA
This sequence comes from Stipa capillata, assembly GCA_019208055.1. Lineage (NCBI taxonomy): Eukaryota > Viridiplantae > Streptophyta > Magnoliopsida > Poales > Poaceae > Stipa > Stipa capillata. Next base: position 35,579 of record JAGXJF010005599.1, read on the forward strand.
AAGTGAGCCCTTCACGATGATCGTTGTGGTAGTATGACCCAGCTCCCTCCATGGTTTCAGCCTCGAAACTCAAATCTCCAGAATAATTCTCGGTGAATTCGTTGTAATCATCCTCATCAACAATATTGTCGACTCCTATAATGCTTCTTTTTCCATTTCTAACGACATGCCGCCTCTTGCTTGACGGATCGATCATATAGAATACCTGATGAACATGCTTCGTGAGTACGAATGGTTCATTACCGTAGCCAACATGATTCAGGTCAACAGTAGTCACATCCTATTCGTCGGTCTTAATGTGCGAGAGGTGGGCCCAACGACACCGAAGTATTGAGATTTTGAACTTCAAGTAATCGAGCTCCCAAATATCCTCGATGAACCCATAGTAACAATGCTTATGACTGGCGGAATCGAAGGTATCGACCCGCACACCGCTATTCTAATATTTGCTTTTTGCATCTTGAGCCTTCGTATAAAATATGTATCCATTTATGTCATATCCTTGGTATGTCCGCACTGTAAAGTACGGTTTCTTTGACAACCATGTCAGCATTTCATCAGATGATGACGTGGTGGTGATCCGGTCTTGGAACCATTGGTTGAATAGGGACATATGTTGTTTCTTGATCCACGCTTCGCTTTTTCTTGGATTTTGATGTCGTAGCATTACCATGTGTTCATCGATGTATGGCGACACCACCGAGATGTGCTGCAAGACCATGAAATGAGCTCGAGCATGATCGTCTCGATCAAGAGTGATGGATTGCGCTCCGAGGACCCCGGTACCATGGAGCCTGCCCGCGTGTCGTGATTCAGGTAGACCTATCGGGTTGACATGCGGCATGTAGTCCAAACAGAACTCAATGACCTCTTCGGTGGCATAACCTTCCACAATGCTTCCCTCAGGCCGCGAGCGATTTCGTACATAACCCTTCAGAATTCCCATATATCACTCGAACGGGTACATGCTTTGTAGGAACACAGGATCGCACATTTTGATCTCTCTAACTAGGTGAATCATGAGGTGCGGCATGATATCAAAAAATGACGGGGGGAAGTACATCTCAAGGCAACATAGGACAACCACCAACCGTGCCTCTAGAGCATCCAATTCAAGTATACTTATCGCCTTCTGTGATATTCTGTCGAAGAATTGACATAGCATTGTGATTGTATCTCGGACATCACCAGAAAAAATCCCTCTAATAGCAATAGGAAGTATCTGCGTCATCAAAACGTGACAATCATGAGACTTCATGCCAATTAATTTCAATTCCTGCATTGAAACTAGCTTCATAATATTGGCGCAGTACCCGCTTGGAACTTTCACATCGTGCAAGCACTGGCATAGCTCAATTTTCTCGGCTTTAGATTGTGTGTAACATGCAGGTGGCAGGAAGGTTTTGCCTTTGTCGGTTTCTATGGGAGCTAACTCAGGCCTGATGCCCAGTTTGACATAGTCTTGTCGTGCCTTCACGCCGTCCTTTGTTTTATCAGGGATATTCAGCAAGAGGCCAATTAGGCTGTCAAACACGTTCTTCTCTACGTGCATGACATCGATACAGTGGCGAACATCTAGTTCTTTCCAGTAAGGCAAACCCCAAAATATTGATTTCTTTTTCCACAAACTCTTCATTAATTTACGCCCCTTTCCAAGAACAACATCAACGTCTTTAACCATTCCGTATACCTGTCTCCCGATTAAATGAGGTGGAGCCGATCCTTCTTCGATGGTTCCGTCGAACTCAGCAACCAACTTGCGGTAAGGATGATTTCGACGCAAAAACCTACGATGCCGCATGTATACGGTTTTGCGTGATTTCTCGAGGTACAAACTGGCCGTATCTTCCATGCATTAACTGTTGGAAATATGCCCTAGAGGCAATAATAAAGTTGTTATTATTCTATTTTCATGTTCATGATTAAGTTTATGTTCTATGCTAGAATTGCATTGGTTCTTGAATATGAGATTCAGAGGAAAACCTAATTGCATATGTGGAATAATAAACACCATTCAGATCCCTAGTCAGGCCTCTAGACTAGCTCATGTATTGTTGATGGTCTTGTTTTCCTGATCATGGGCATTGTTAATGTAACAAGGATGCCGGCAATAATGGGAACACATTGTTAGGGTAACAATGGTGTTGGATAGACCCCCTTATGAGATACTGCGAGATCACTTCGTCAATATGTTGTCAGTATCTTTTCATTATGTGTTAACGTTTACTTGCATCCTTAGACCATGAGAATATCATAGACCCGGATACCGGATGGTTGCTTTGGGGTCATCAAACGTTACTCCGTAACTGGGTAATTATAAAGGTGACTTTCAGGTACACCAGAGAGTATATCGTGGTTCTAGATATCTCAAGACTGGGATTTGCCCATCCGGCGATAGAGAGATACACTCTGGGCCCACTCGGTATTACGGTGTCCAGTATCGCTTGGCTAGGTATTGTGACTAAAAGGTTAGTCACGGGGATACCGGAATACGGAAACGAGAAAAGAGTACAAACCGGTAACGAGGATAACTAGGTATGGTGATCAAGGAGTTAATCACAGCGATACCGTCAAAATCTCGCCTCGGGTTGTGTAATGTATCGTGAGGCAAAAGGATATATGCGGTAATACGAGGTTCGCTCGATAAAGATCTTCGATGATATGTGGGAATCGTTATGGGTGTCCAGATCCCGCTGACGATTATTGTCTGGAAGGTGTTCCGGACATGTCCACATATACTCGAACCTATAGGTCACACGCTTAACGTTTTAGCGACATTTAGGAATGTTACGATTTATGGAGAACGAGAGAGAAGGGTTTCGAAAGTGTTTCGGATGATCTCGAAAGTGTTCCGGGACGTCCCGGATGGTTCCGGTGATGTCCGGAAGTGTTCCGGAAAGTTCTAGAAGGTTCTAGAAATTCTATAAGGTTCTAAAAGGTTCTAGAAGGTTCCGGAAGTTCTAGAAGGTTCTAGAAGGTTCTAGTGGAGTTGGACTCTAACTCCAACAGGGTTGTCCCTGCTGGAGTAGGACTCCACCTGCCTAGGGAGAGCTGCCCCAACCCCTATAAATAGAGGGGCAGGGGCATCTCAAAGGGTATCCCGAGCAGCCCCAGAAGCAGCTCTAAACCCTAGGCCGGCCATCTCTAGATTGGCCACAGCCTTCTTTTTCTCTCTCTTCTAGATTGGATCTAGTACAGCTGCCGGCGCGCTGCTGCGTCTCCTTCTCGTAGATCCCCGCTGTTCTTGTGTGCTGGTCCACACATTACCGCGGTGTCGCTGATCCGGTACGCGTGGATACCTCGGAGACATCGTATACTTCGACGTTCGATCGGGCGAACTATTCGTGAGGAGATCGCTCTCGCAGCTGGGAGGTATAACCTAGCTGCGGGAGTCTGCGGACTTCATCGACATCGGTCAACTTCTCCGCTGCATTGACGTGATCGTCGAAGGTATGATCTCGTTGCCTGCACCTCGGTAGTGATCTTGGGGTGGATTGTGCGCGGTAAATTTTTGTTTTGCGTAGCACATTCCCCAACATTGACCACAGGCTATTGCTCCTTTAGTACTCTGGCCAGATAGGTTACCATATGCAGGATAGTCATTGATGGTGCAAAATAGCAATCCTCGTAGGGTGGAGTTCTCTCTCTTGTCTGCATCCCACGTCTCCACGCCTTCGTGCCACAATGTTTCCAGATCCTCCTTCATTAAAGACAGGTATGTATCTATGTCATTTCCGGGTTGCTTTGGGCCTTCGATGAGCATGGCCAACATGATGTGCTTCCTCTTCATACGCAACCAAGGAGGGAGATTGTACATACAAAGAGCCACAGGCCAAGTGCTATGACAACTGCTCATGTTACCAAAAGGATTTATTCCATCCGTACTCATCCCGAACCGTACATTTTTAGAATCGACACCAAAATTTGGGAATTTCCTGTCGATGTTTCTCCACTGGATGGAGTCCGCTGGGTGTCTAATCAAATCATCAACTTTACGCCCCTCCACGTGCCACCGTATTTTCTTTGCATGTTCAGGATTTGCAAACAGACGCTTTAGGCGAGGAATGATAGGAAGATACCATATAACCTTGGCCGGAATGTCGTTCGTCTCCTCATTGCCCTCGATGTCATCATCCGTAGCATTGTTGCGCTTCTTGTATCGGGAAGTCTTACAAACCAGACATACATGTAGATTCTTGTACTCTTTACGAAAGAGGATGCAGTGATTTTTGCAAGCATGTATTCTTTGTACATCCATTCCTAACGGACAGAGAATCTTCTTCGCTTTGTATGTGCTTTTTGGCAACTCGTTCCCGTTGGGAAGCATGTCTGCCAAGAGTTGTAAAAATGCAGTAAAGCTCTTGTCAGACCAACCTGCGCTTGCCTTCAATTTAAGCAGTTCCAGAATAGCTGACAGCCGGGTATATTTCACCTTGCAATCATGGTACAATTGTCTCTCTGAGTCCTCCATTAGACTCAGAAATTTGTCATATTGCCTGCCACCAAGGTCATTACCTTCAGCATCGCGCCTCAAGATCGTTGTCATTGGCACGCATCTCGGCATCCTCTTCATCAGACTCAGAATCAACATCAGCCTCTAGATTCAACTCTTCACCACTCATTCTTTCATCGCTCCCCTCCATGTGTTTGCCATGATGGATCCAATTTGTATAACCAGCTATGAATCCCCTACGGATCAAATGATCTTGTAACTGAGCTGTGTTCTTCAACATCTTCTCATTCTTGCAGTCATAGCACGGACAACACATATGACCAGACTTCCTACTCGACATATCATCCTTAGCCGCTCTTAAAAATTCGTTCACGCCACTGATATACTCAAGGCTCACACGGTTCGCATCATACATCCATCTTCGATCCATCAGCACTATGACATACATATAAACATATGTTGACTAATTAATTATCTATGTGATTCAAAATAAAAATTAAACTCATCGCTCTCTCTCACTTGTCCAATTATGCGCAAAACCTTCCAAGCTAGAGCCATCCAAGCATGCGTACATATTACATCTAAACCACAATTAATAAAGCATCCATCCTTGCCTATACATCTATTAACCCTAAATTATCTTCTAATAGAACATAATTGCACTAGATCTAGGGTTAGAAAGCAATTAATTAACAAACTAAATAACCAAATGTACTAACCTATTGCCACACCAAATCAATTATCTCCTTGCAATCTTCTGCTCCTCCCCCAAAATCACCTCAGCCGCCGCCACCAGCCCGACAGACCTAGGAGCACTGGTTCTGTTATATAGGTGGAGAAGTCATTCCAGACGGTTTAGTCACTTGAACCGCCTGTAATGCAATATCACAGACGGGTGAGCAAAAGACTGTCTGCGATGTATTGCTACATCGCAGACGGTTCCTTTCATGACCGTCTCTGATGTGTCATCGCAGACGGTTTGGTTTCAAGTCGTCTGCGATAACTTGTTACATCGCAGACGGGTGATACCTCGAACCGTCTGCAATGATTCTTTCCAGACGAGTCAGCTATGACCCGTCTGGGATGACATATCATCCAATACACTGGGGTCCGGACAAAAGTCATCGCAGACGGGGTCGTTTTCCTGCTCATCTGGAATGTCCTCTATCCTAGACGGTCTATAGTAACCGTCTGCGATGTGCCGTCCAGGATGAGCCGTTCTGTAGTAGTGTGCTTTAACTTTGCCCTGTGCTCATCCATGTATGGGGCAATGGCAGTCGTGTGTTGCAATACCGTGAAATAGGCTAGAGTGTATCCAGCTTGATCGGCATTATTGATTTCTTTCTGATGGTCTCAACACCATCAAGTCTGCCTTCGTGCCGAGAGCGTGGCACGCCAATCGGTTGGTTCAACTCCATGTAGTCAACGCAGAACTCGACAACCTCTTCTGCAGCGTAACCTTCGACAATACTTTCCTCGGGTCGATACCTATTTCGCACATAGTGCTTCAAGATTCTCATGAATCTTTCGAATGGGTACATGCTCCGAAGGAAGACTAGGCCGCACATCTTGATTTCATGCATAATGTGGACGATGAGATGCACCATTATATCAAAGAAAGACAGTGAAAAATACATCTCTAGCTAACATACAGTCTCCGCCACCACTAACTCCAGATCATCTAGTTCGAACACATCCATCATCTTCCGTGAAATTTTGTTAAAGAAGAAGCACAGGTTCGTTATTGCTTCTCGAACATTAGGTGAAAGAATATTTCTGATTGCAATTGGAAGCATCTGTGTCATCATAACATGACAGTCATGAGACTTCATGCCGATTAGTTTTCAAGTCCTGCATGGAGACGAGTCTCTTTATGTTGGCAGAGTAGCCCGATGGAACTTTCGCGCCATGTAAGAGCTTGCAGAACTCGGTTCTCTCAGCCTTGGATAAAGTGTAACAAGCAGGGAGGATGTATGTCTTCCCCTTAGGTAGAAGTACAGACGCCAACTCGGGTATGATTTTGATATCAACCATGTCAAGTCAGACCTTAACGTCATCCTTCGTATTGTCCTTCATGTTTAGTAATAGACTCAACATGTTGTCACAAACATTCTTCTCTATGTGCATCACATCGATGCAGTGTCGAACGTTGAGATCCTTCCAATATGGTAAGTCCCAGAACACTGATCGCTTCTTCCAGTATATGAACTCATCTGCGGTCTTTCTTTTCCTACCCTTTCCAAGCATGACATTTACATCATTAACCTTCTCAAATATCTCAGCACCGCTGAATGGCCGTGATTTCACACCATTCTTTGTTCTCCCATTGAACTGTGACTTCCACCTCCGGTAACGGTTCCTTATACGCAGGAACCGCCGGTGACCCATGTACACGACTTTCCCGTAATTCTTGAGACTTAAGCTAACGGTATTCTCCATGCATATAACACAACCTTTGTATCCTTTCATCATCTGAACGGAGGTGTTGCCGAGAGCGGGAAAGTCTTAGATTGTGCAAAGTAGCATGGCCCGCAAAGTGAAGTATTCTCTTTTGTCCGCATCCCATACCTGTACTCATGTGTTCCACGGTGTTTGTAGATCATATACACGTCAATGTCATTACCAGGTTGCTTAGGCCCTTCGATAAGTATGGACATCATAATGTACTTCATACAAAGCCAGGAAGGTAGGTTGTACATACTGAGAAGCATGGGCTAGGTGTTGTATCGGCTGCTCATGTTCTCAAATGGATTCATTCTATCCGTACTCAGCGCAAACCTTACGTTCTTGGTCTCACCAGCGAATAGAGGATACTTCCTATTGATGTTTCTCCACTGGATAGGATTGGCAGGGTGTCTTAGCTTTCCATCGGATGTCTTCCGCTCTTTGGCATGCCAGTGAAATAGCTTTGCTTCCTTCGGGTTCGCAAATAAACGCTTTAGCCGCGGGATTACAGGCAGGTACCAAGCAACCTTGGCAGGAGTCCTCTTCGTCACCTCGACGCATTCCTCAGCTCCATCCAGTCCAATCTTACCCTTGTACCGAGAAGCCTTGCACACAGTGCATGAATGTAACTTCGTAAACTCTTTCTGGTATAGGATACAACCGTTTCGACATGCATGTATCTTTTCAACTTTCAGTCCCAAGGGACAAAGCACCTTCTTGGCTCCGTATGTGTTTATGGGTAACTCATTCCCCTCCGGAAGCATGTCTCAACTCCTTGAAGCTTTTGTCAGACGAGCTATTGCTCGCCTTCAGCTTCAATAGTTCAAGCACGTCATATAACAATGTGAACTTAGCCTTGCATTCTAGGAATAGCGGTTTTTCCAAGACCCCCATCAAGCCTATAAATTTTTGGTACTCTTTGTCGGTTTCATGCCCTTTGAAATCACGCAACATCTGTTCCCGGTCAAGCATCGAATCGCTATCATCGAAATCTGATAGTGTGAATCACAACCGATATCAAATGGCATATCAATTGCTTCTTCATTGACAAGAATATCATCATCTGATACTACGGCTTGATCTTCACAGTGCTTGGTCCAAGTTGAATACCCTTCCCTAAAAACTTCTCTTGAATAAGTGGTACTCGATATGATGGAGCTCAAAAATCCTTATGTTACCATAGTCCAGACATGGACAATACGTGTCTGCTCTACCCTCTCTTAATATGTCCGCTTCCGCAGCCGCCATAAATGCTCTCACTCCATCTCTATACGCCTCTGTATTGCAAGCTCCGTACCTCCACGATCGATCCATCTAAGCCATGCATATGAAAAGTTTAAATTTTAGTTACAAATATAAAGTGCATCAACTTCATGACATGAGTTTAACATTTCTTCAATTACTAACCTAACCGAATTCAAAAAATAATTACTAACCTAACTAACAAACTAACTAATATAACTAACCTAACTAATTGACTAATAACTAACCTAACTAATTGACTAATATAACTAACCTATATGCGTCAACTCTCTTCAATTATTAAACTATAACTAACCAAAATACCATTTTTTGCATATAAAAATTAAGCCACAAAAAGAAATGTATCATTCTTTGCTTTTTCTATTTTTGCCAATAAATTCCTTCAAAATTTGCATACCTTAACACACAATTGCTATGCGTTCAACTATACGATGAATCAAACATCTCCATGAATTTAATTATGATCATATAATTCAACATTCTCAATGTCCAAGAAACAAAGCAAAATCACCTAATTATTGGATAAAATGTTTCAAAAACAAAACACTAACCTTTGCTAAGTAACAAGGAAGTATTATCTCCAACTACTCTTCCAAATGTAGCTTCTGCACTAAAAAATCGCCAGCAAATCGCCACATTCAAGACATATGCTCCTCTAGTCGTCTGCCTGCTCGCGCAGCACATTTAATACTATGCAACATATTGATGACGGTTAGATCCATATAACTGCCTCGAATATTAGTTGTATGGAGGCGGTTATATACCAACAACCGCCTCCTATATGTCCTCAATTATCCGAGGCAGTTGACAGTATATAACCGCTTCGGATTTGACAATTATCTGAGGCGGTTAGTCTCAGTTGACCACCGCGGATAATATTGGAGGCGGTCTTTTTAATTTGACCACCTCGGATGTAGTCGTTATCTGAGGCGGTTTCTCCCGAACTCGTTGTCAGATGCGGTTTTTTCGTATTGGCCGCCTCTGATATATGTTTTTCGTGGCATTTTTCTCTAACCGCCTCAGATATACCGCAACGGATATACGTTTCTGTACTAGTGATAAGACGGGTCATTGCACGTGGCATCTCCGAGATAACCACCGCGAATGAGGCGTGTCATCCCACAGGGCTCTTGGAGCCGTGTGGGATAACAACGGCTTATCCCTGATGATTAATCCTCGACAATCGCTAAATTTGTGTGGGATAACTTTTTTAACCGTGTGGAATATACCGTCCCCGGCGATCACTCCGGTTGCTCAAATTTCATTATTTCTTGTTGCACTGCTGACTTTCTGCCTCTTCACTATCCTAATCAAACCTGACTCGCTCGTCATAGCGTGGTTTGCCCATCCCTTCCTCCGGCATTGCCTTCCTCTGTTTCTTGTGGCTAGTGGCACTGTTACCATTAGGCACGGTTGGGTTCCGGAGACAACAACTTTGTGACACGGATCCGAAAGTGAGGTTTTTTTAGTGATTTTTTGGTACATTCTATTCGGACAATGTTTATCAAGCCCCCAACTATGTTATGTTAAAGAAACGAGAAAATACAGTAATCTATAATGCTCACCTGTCCATAAATGTAGGATATTTCAACTACTCACGGTTCTCGATACAAGACTTTAATTACAATTTTATTTATATAATTAATGTGCTATTAAAAATATATTATGAAGTAATTTTGCGATACAAATGCAATAATACTATTTCCATACAGTTGACCTATGCACGTGTACTAGTGACCAAACTTTCTAAAGTTTGGCTGCATGGGTCGACAACCTACATTTGTGGACGGTGGGTATATCTAAGAACCAAATTAGAGGTATAACCTTGTAAATAAGCTCATCTATCAAATACTCCGTTACAAACTACATTGCCATTAGTTTTTCTACTCCCACTAATACCAAATATAAGTCATTAATTTTAGCCTTGTAAATGCGATGGCCCTACGACTTCGTGGTACATTTTTTTCAAAATAAATGCAATGTTTGTGGATTTACGTTACGCTGTCCACAGGACTACAAGAGTGGCTATAAGAAAGCTAAAAGGGGTTCGACCGCTCAAAAGGATGACCATTCACTACTATAAATTTGGGCTTTTGCAACGATTGAAAATCGTTGCATTAGGGTTAGAAACGTGGCAATATATGCAAATCACAACAGTTCTAAAATCGTGGCCAGCCGTGGCAAATAGTAGCGTGCTGCAAAGTTTGTGCCACATTTTTCATTTCGTGGCAATACGAATCGTTATTGCAACTAAAATAGCGTGGCATTAGACATCATTCGCAATGACTGATATCATGGCAATATAGTCATTATTACCACCAAATTTGTATGTTGCAATAAGTCTTGTTGCAATGGAATATATTTCGTGGCAATAAGTCTTGTTGCAACGGAATATATTTGGTGGCAATTAATTATATCACAACCAATCAAGACGTGTGGCAATAGGATGTAACACCCCGGCCTCTCACCCGGACCAGCTATCACCTGGGATCCAGACTGGCCCCACAAACCAACACTAGTCTTTCCTGTGCACTTTGTCCTCACTCGTGCGCACCCAGGAAGAACTTCCCGGTCGGTCACCCATCCCCAAATTGCTCCAAGCCTTCCCGGTCGGTCACCCATCCCCAAATTGCTCCAAGCCAAGCACGCTTAACCTAGAGGTTCTTTGGAGATGAGCTTCCGGAAAAGAAGATGCACCTTGTTGATATGAGTAGTCTATCAATCCTATTAATCAGGATATCACATAGGATGTATTGCAACAAAATTTCTTCGTGGCAAAAAGTTATATTGCAACGAAATACATTGGTAGCAATTGCGTTATATTGCAACAAAATACGTTGGTAGCAATTGGTTTTATCACAACGTAGACATTTGGGTGGCAATGTTTATTGCAACAGTTTTTGGCATGCATACAAACCATTTTTGCAACAAAATTGGTAGTACAATAATTATTTTATGTGCCTCAATAGCATGAATAGGAATACCAATGAAACCCATCACAGCATAAGAACAAACAATAGGAAAGGTACTGATAATTTATAACAATTTTTTCATGTAGTATTTGCCAACATCCAACAAAGTGCCAACAATACAAGAACTGTATAATAAAGTTCAGAATGGAAACATTAAAGTTGCTAACTAAGGTTGCAATAATAGGACTATTGTTATTATTGGGGACTTCTGAATCGCTTGTTTCCATATTGTTGACTTGTTAGGCTTCACCATCCATTGTATCGCACCAAGCACTACAAATCAAGTCATTCATTCCTATAGGAGAAAAATAGTCAGAATTAGATATGTTTGCCACAATACAAGGCAAGAATCCATATGTACAATAAAATCTGAACGCAAAATTCTATGGACTTTTAATAAGTGCAAAATATTACAGCAACACATGTGTAAAACCAGTGCTGGACAGATTGAAATTTTCTAATCATTGCTCTCAGAAAAATAATCTTCGGTTAGCCTTATGGCCTTGCCCCCTAACTGAACTCTCTGATTGACTTCACAGATTGGTCTATGTCTGGTTCTAGTAAACAAATGTACACTGTTTGGAGCTATTCCAGAGTATAAACAGACTTAAAAAGATGGCAGCATCACAAATACAGGAACTGCTGAATATAATTAACTATGCCAACAGTGACCAAACAGCCTGATGGTAAGCAACTCTGTGTGACAATGCAGGAGTCTTGTGTTCGATCCTCACTGCTGCAGTTTTGCGTTTGTGTTTTTTTTTCTCAATTAAAATCCTAAACAAGGCCTATTGCAACGAATTTCTGGGATATTACATGATGAGGAAAAAATGCTTATTGCCACAGAAAATAAACATGGCAATTATATTGATATCTTGCAACGAAAAAAAAGAACTTTTCACATCATTTTCAACCGTGGCAATATAATTGACTCATTGCAACAATGTCTTTTTTGGTTGCAATACAATAGGATCTATTGCAACTGCTGCTCTTTCGTTGCAATATGGCGTAACCTATCACAACGAAACTTGCATAAATGGCAACGGTAAAAATTCATGGCAATATATTCATTTTATCGCCATGATATCGTTAGTCGTGGTAATATCACCTACTAGTTGCAACCAAACAGGAGCTGTAGCAATATATTGCGTGGCAAAAGCCCAAATTTCTAGTAGTGATTTTACAGAAAAAAGTTGCATGACCAATTCCTGAGCCACTTAATTAGCCTCTCATGTTAATTGCAGTTGCTGGACCCATTGACTTCGGAAGGGCCAAAAATACGTAGATAAGAGTAAGGGTGTAGTCCGAGTGAATACGGTCAGCTATCACTTAAACCATATTTGTTTTTACATTTTTTTATACGACATCGGAGTAGATGAATACGGTACAAATATCAATCAACTTTAGTATCATGCCGAATATTTTATTAGATATCACATCAAAAATAAAATCCATACAACACACATGTTCTCATATAGAATAACCAACTATACATGTCCAAAATGCATCAGTATGTAGCATTTTAATAAGAAAAGTCAACTAATAGTCAAATTAACATTAGTTCAAAAGCATTGATAGAAGATAATAGTACAATATAACACACATCATATTTGAATGGATTATATCATTTCAGGAAGTCTTTCATAGTTAATAAAATTATCTATCTTTTGTGATAAGTAAAACAGAAGGGATGACGAGGGGTTACATACTTTAGCAATTAGTAATTCAGATACTATGATACATTAAAACTATACGGATAATATCAGAATAATTATCCGGATACCATCCGAAGACTATCCAGATAACACCGAACACGGTCTGATACTATTCGTACCATATTCATATTCGTATCCGGGAAACACTATCCGTATCCGATACCATGTTCGATGGATATCCGAAGTGATATCTGAGGGTTGCGATCAGTTATCCAGCCGGATACTATTCGAACCGATTGCACCCTTAGATAAGAGTATATCTCCGGTGGGCTATTGAACCCCCCTTCATCCACTATAGTAGATTTGTATTTTTTTTAATCTCTATACTATTGTACTCTCTGTGATGAATCCACACATATTTAACTCTTGTATGTATTAATTCATTGTTATGTGTACTAGACAATTAAAATAAATTAATAATTAAGTGATAATCAAAGACCATATTCTAGACATAATGGCACTATAAAATTAGATTTATTGAGATGTCAAATGAGGGTGTGCTACTGTAAAGATGATGAAAATATGTGAGTCTCGAAGTACGAACTGATGCTAAATCTAAGGATGGTCCAGGGCAAGGGCATATTTCCCCTAGCATAAACATTTTGCTTCCTTTTTCTCACATATGAAGTTGTTAAAATGGAAGGAAATTGGTCTACAACTATGGAAGTTAATTGGCTCTACCTACAGGATTGGTGGATATGCTTGCAGAAATTAAATCGCTTAGCAGGAATAACATTTATTTGCCAAAACGCAACTAATCATCTCTCTCGAGAAGAGAGAGAGACAGAGAGAGAGAGAGAGAGAGAGGAGAGAGAGAGAGAGAGAGAGAGACGAAGCAGACATCTAAATAGCTAATCAGTAGGTTAATTTTACTTGATTTGATCAAAGTGATGTAGCAATTTGTCAGAATATATATATCAATACTTCTGACAATTTTGGTCTCTTCGTCACAGCTAGCCATGCAATTCTCCATCAGTAGCAAAGAGGAATCAACAAAAGCAGCACACGTGGTGTAGCTAGATAGCAATAGCAGTACGACTGTGTAATTAAGATAGTTCATCATTCAGGCATGTTAGACTTCTTAGAAGTGAGGAGCCGCGTCGCCGGCGCCCGGCGGCGCAAGGTGGTAGCCGAGGTTCAGCTCGGTGGTGCTCATCTGGCGCTGCGAGTACGCCTGAGCTTGAGCCTGCGCCTGCGCCTGCACCGCAGCCTCGAAGAGGCTGGCGGGGAAGAAGCACTTCATGTCCAGCGCGGCGAATGGGTTCAGCTCCGGTGCGGCGGGCCTGGCGATGGTTACCTGCTGCAGCTGCTGCTCCCCCTCCGCTATCTGAATCAGCATGATCAAGATGATCAAGAGAGAGTGTGATCAGCATGTACACTTGTCAAGTTATATTGTTCTAGCTATGAAACAATTGAACTTGATTTCGTCGGTTGTTATATATGACCTTGGTTCTGAGGTCCATATTGTCATTCTGAAGCTCTATCTCCTACAGTTTTGACAAGATTATTAATTGCAGATGAATGAAGCCAAGATTCATTAATTAGTTGAATGTGTATATAACAATATGTAGGAGTACCCTTTTGGCCATGTAACTGATCTCTCCAGCCAGCAGCTCATTCTGAAACAAGAATCCACAAAGAAGGATCAAAATTGATTAGAGATCGATACTGAAGAGCTATTCATCACAGAATTATATACCTTGGAAAGCACAATTAAGAGAAGCTATATATACTAGCAAAGGTGTTACTAAATTTTCTTCTTCTTAGAAGAGACACTGCCGGAATAGAGATGTTTGCCGTGTGCAGAATACTTTGCCGAGTGTTTTCCGTCGGGCACTCGGCAAAGATAACCATAAACCGAGTGTCCAATAAAAACACTCGGTAAAACTACTACACTCGGCAAACAAATTATTTGCCGAGTGCCCGCTATGTGACACTCGGCAAACAGGGCGACACGTGTCCTACCTCGCCGCGGTTGACGGAGAGGCGTCAGCGTGATTTCTTTGCCGAGTGTCATGTAACGGGCACTCGACAAAACAGTGGCCCCCGTTAGCACTGTTCATTTTTGCCGAGTGTCCGTGTTATGACACTCGGCAAACTATGTTTTTTTAGTAGTTTGCAAATTAGATCTGTTTGATGTTTGTTGTTTGAATTATTTTTTAACAATGTTAGATTTCATATTTTTAAATCAGATCCGTTTGATGTTGGTTTGGGCAGTGAATAGTGCATGGTCTATAATTACTTTGTAGTGTTCTGTTTTGTAGTGTTCCTATGCCCTACGAAGCGACCGGACCAACTTTTGTAAGAACTTGGTCTCTTTTTGAGTTGGTCATGTTCCTATGCCCTATTCTATCACTAACAAAGAGAAAAGTCACATAAAGTCACCACTTTTGATGAAAAGCTAGCGTATTTCCGTTGCAGGGCCCACGGGAGGGGGGGCGCATGAAATCACACCAGAAACTGTTGGAAACCCTAGCTTTTTAGCATGGAGTCGTAATATGGGTATATAAGGTTGGTGTAAAGAGGGCAAGCCAATATACAACTTTGAAGTGGCACCTCCTTTACAAACAGGACTACCTCGTAGGAAGTTTCTGGATTTTGAGTAAAAACTCTCCCTTCGAAGCGATCGGACCAACTTTTGTAAGAACTTGACCTCTTTTTGAGTTGGCCATGTTCATATGCCCTATTCTATCGATCACTAACAAAGAGGAAAGTTACATAAAGTCACCACTTTTGATGAAATGTAGCGTGTTTCCGCTGTGGGGGCCCGCAGGAGGGGGCGCATGAAATTACGCCAGGAACTGTCCGAAACCCTACATTTTTGGCATGGAGTCCTAATATGGGTATATAAGGTTGGTGTAAAGAGGGCAAGCCAATACGCAACCTTGAAGTGGCACCTCCTTCACAAACAGGATTCGGCAAACAGCTCGGCACTCGGCAAACAAACCGATTTAGGGCCACCCAGCTCCTTCACAAATTTGAAAGAAAAGAAAAGAAAGAAAAGGAAAGAAAGAAAGAAAAAGAAAAGAAAGAAAAAAAGAAAGAAAAATACCATGTTGTTTGCCGACATCAGGGCCACCAGATCCTATGTCGTTTGCCGAGTGTCTATGTTCTGACACTCAGCAAACATCAAGCACTCGGCAAACAAAATTATTTAGGGCCACCGGATCCTATCTCCTCACCATTTCTCCCATGTGCCGCTTCGCCCCGCCCACCGCTGCGCCGCTTCGCCCCGCCCGCCGCGCCGCTCCGCCCCGCCCCGCTCCTCCCCCCCCGGCTTCCCCCAGATCCACCGTCCCACCCGCCGCGCCGCTCCGCTCCGCCCCGCCCGCCGCCCGCCGCGCCGATCCACGATTCCTCCCCGTGAAGATGTAAGGTAGGAGGCCCCCGTCGCTGATTCCTCCCCCCCACCCCCGCCCTCCACCGCCTTCTACTCTCCCGCCGGCCCCCCCGCAACTCTCCTGTGCCGGCAGTTCCCGCCAGATCTCGCCCGCCGCCGACCGGCCCTAGGACCCCGTGCTCCATCGACGCCTTGCAAAGTCAAGTGAGACCAAAACCTTCTGTCTGAACCGATCTAATTTACTACATGCAGTATTGCTGTCATATCCCTATTGGCCTGCCATACATAAAAAAATCAATGATCAAGTTCTTCTCCTATGTTAGCTCCTTCTATATGCAGTGCTTACTCATCCATATCCTCCTTAAACAAAACAGCGACGTACCGACCTACTCAGACAGTTGTTTGCCAAGTGCCTGGGATCGACACTTGGCAAAGAGGTCTAACAGGCGTCTTGACCGTTTACTCGCTTTTTTGTGCCGAGTGTCGGTTTTGACACTCGGCAAACTTTTTACCGAGTGCGCGAGAGAAAACACTCGACAAACAGGGCGTTGCCGGCAGGCTGTATGCCGATCCCTGTTTGCCGAGTGTAACACTCGGCAAATAGTTTGCCGAGTGCGTTTCCTCCTTCACCGTGTGCCTTTGGCACACGGCAAAGTGATGGAATCCGGTAGTGAGAGGTCAATGCTTTTCTGAAATCAGTAGGCAGTTGATCAAAATTTCAGTTACCTTCCTGGCCCTGATCTTTGCAATGCCTTTCTCGAGCCGGCTTTCGAGCTGCTTCAACTCCTTCAGTGACAGGTTACTCACAGAATCACCAACTAAGTGCCTTTACAAGAGATAATTAGAGAAATAAATTGAAGGAAAATTTGATCAGTAGTAATTTCAGCCAAGATATATATGATTTGGCAGGGACATGTATGCAAGCTTCTAAATAATGTGTGTGCAATAGGCTCTTACTTGTTAGTATTTTGCAACATCTGGATCTGGTGGCGCAGTTTTGCAGCTTCTTGCTGGTAGTATTGCTTCAGATAAACCAAATTAAGAAGCACAAGGAAGACAGTGAGATGGATATATGTCACCATACATTACTTTTCACATCATCCAATTCCAACTAAGTAAGAAAAATCAGGCTCCGGTTAACCTCATGCGAAAGAAACATTTGGATGTTTTGTCGGTGTGGCTTTACTATTTTTGTTTTGTTTTTTGGTGTTCTTCTTGATCACTAACTGTAAATGAAAGCTGGTAGGCTCACCTCATCAAGACCCACACATTAACTCAGAGACAGAAACATTTGGAGAAATTCTAGAGAGGACTAGCTAATCCCCATGTAAGTTAAAGATTCTAGCATCAGGACATGCTTTGAATGTACATAGTTTTATACCATACCCTCAGGTTATATGGGATGGTTTTAAAATTGTACATGAAATTACCAAATTTGACTACAAGATGAACTAAGGTAACCAACTAACCACGCATATCGATATATGGCTTACCTGAGCATTGACCTCTATGAGTGGTACCCCAGAGGTTGAGCCACAAGCATGTGCCTTCTTGTACCTGTCAATTGTAGCCTTGACACTACAGTTGGAACAAAATAAAGGAGGAAAGAAATACAGGACTCATCAGTGATCTTGATGCATGCATGTGTACAAAACATGGTAAGTGTTCACAGGTCAAATAGACCATACAAAGAGAAAGGCAAAGTCATTAATAATTGGATGGAGAAATCCACATGACCATACGTATACCAGTGCACAGGCGCATGTGAAGTGTGAACAAGAGTGTTCTGCTGGTCAGTTCAGCATAAAATTGTGCAAAGAATGCAGCTATATATGCTACTGCTTTCGGTAGCTTGTTGTGCTGAAATGTACACAAGAAAGGAATGAAATGAACACACACACACAATCAGAGAGAGATCAAAATTCAAACATATATTGAATTTTGATGCATACTTTGCATGGGAGAGGAGCAAGCACATCGAATATAGGGGAAATGGTGCAGTTTCTAAGTTGATGCAAGTTTTGTAGCGAGCTGAATGGTGCATGTCCATGAGATGCTGAGCAAACACAGCGAATATAGAGGTGCAAGCTTTACTAGCTTGGGGAGGGAAGCAAGGAAAAGGAAACTCTAGACAGCTAGTTTTAGGGCGAGATTGGTACGTTTGCAAGGTCCCTTCCCTTCAGGCAGACAATGTTAGAGAGAGCTGTTGCCTGCTGGGTGATATGATGTGTGGAGAATAAAATAATATGTGACAAAAGATGACATATGCCTATGTATGTGTGTGAACTCTGTGTGTGTGTGTGTGTGAGAGAGAGAGACACACACACAGAGAGAGAGAGAGAGAGAGAGGAGAGTGCAAATGCATTTGAATGGCACAAACTATGTGGAAATTTGACGAATTTCATATGTTTTGAGCGCATATTCGGTTGCTTTGAAGGGGCCCTTAAATTAGGGTCTCTCATGAGTTAGCTCAGAATATCTCAACTATTTTTTTATAGGGAGAGTACAAAATATCTCTAGATTAACAAAGAAAACTGAGAGAGAGAGAGAGAGAGAACGAACTTTTTTTTAACGAACGAGAGAACTAACTTCAAATTAGGTGATAAAATATACTTTTTGGACAATTGGTGAATTGAAAATCAAATCATGCGTGCACTATGTATACATAAATGACATAGTTTTTAACTGACCAATTTTTCATCTCTAATTTTATGATATAAAGTAAGACTGCGGCGACTTGACAAAATTAGAGATGAGTACGTACGTACTACATAAGAAATTTTTGCACACCAAAAAAAAATTAACCCCTGTTAAAGGATTGTCTTGGTTTTGATACTTGTAATTGGTACATGATGGCAAGAGAGTACAACTGCCTTGATTATGAAGGCTTAAATTAGTAAACAAGTTTTATTAGCTCACGCATATGCAAATTAAGTCCAACCAAACTGAGCTTTGGACAACTCTAACAAGAATTTCTTGAAAGGTTCCTGCAGGTCAGGCAAAATGAATGATCCATTGCAGCATAAATTAACTTTGGTAATATCCTACTGACTTCAAATGTTGATGGAGATGTATGTGAAGCAAAATAGTTAATTTCTTCCAACTCTATCAAGAACTAGTTAGATTAATTTTTTGACCTAAAATTAAGCAAAATCTCCTACACATGGAAGTAGTACTAGCTGGTTCTAGTATTTCGAAGCATGAATCTCAAAAGTACGAGTTAACTTTTACACAGTGATCAGTAGCAAGTCATGAGTCGAGCATGAAATGACATATACGCTAAGAAATCAAATAACACATCAATTCACCAAAGCTAGAGCTTGGTCTCATCAACTCTCAAGACGTGCTTACTACGTACAGACCTATTGTTGGAGTACTCGTAGAGGCGGCCGCGGCTGGAGAAGACGATGAGCGCCACCTCGGCATCGCAGAGGACGGAGAGCTCGTACGCCTTCTTGAGGAGTCCGTTCCGGCGCTTGCAGAAGGTCACCTGGCGGCTCGTGGTGTTCTCGATCCTCTTGATCTCAATCCTCCCCCTTCCCATATCTGCCAAGCTTCTTGTCTCTGCTGAACCACCACAGACGGCAGATCAAAGAATTCAGCTAAATTTTAGATACATGAAAGGTTTGATACAGAAGAGCGTTGGAAAGACCTGGTCGTGATTTACAGGATATGCTATCTATGATCGATTATACCAAAAGGGAAAAGGAATAAACCAGGCAAAGGGATGAACAAAGAGAAAACAGCTGAGCCTTGCAAAGAAAAGAAAACGGAAAAATGTCCATGATTTGATTGATGGACCAAATTTGAGATATGAAAAAGGGTGATCTGATCCCATTTCCCAAGATTTGATAGAAGCAATCTAGGCTTAGTATTTCCTTTAATTTAGAAAAGAATCATGTGAACATAAGATCTAGCAAAAGTAAATTACAGGAGCAAAAGTTTTTCCAGAAGTTCCTCTCTCCAAATAACCGAAAGAAAGAAGCAAAGAAGGCCGAAAGATTAATTAGAACCAGCTCGGAAGATGGATCGAAGAGCTTGTTCCTCCATGTGTGTTCAAGAAAAATCTTGATCCTTCTGCTACAACCATTTGCGAAAGTAACTAAGCAAATTTTCAGATGCAAAATTGAACAGTTTCCACAAAGGGAAAAAAGAACCAACTAAATCGGATCAAGAATCATGTTTATATCCCTAAAGAAAGCAAGGAAAAGTTGCTAAGATTTATCGTAACTAACTCTTAACATATCTAGCGAAGAAAATTGGGCCAATTGATATACAATTAATTCGTCATAGTGAGAAGCGGACCTAGCAGATGCTGGATAAGATATGCATGTTCTACCTCTACTAGTCTTCCCGTCTCTCCCCAAGATCAAAGATCTAGCTAGCTTGGAAGAGAAATCTCAGGAAGGAAAGAAACCGAAACCTTCCAAAAAGAAAACAAGATCACCGACCAGGAAAGAATCCAGAATCCAGGAACATAAATATGGAAAGATCAAAGAGGATTTCCAGTGCAAAGAAGCAAAGCATCAAACTAGAAGTCGATCGCCATGGTTTTTTTCTTGCAAGAACAAGAAGGACAGAACAACAGAAAGGGGTAATTTCCTCAAAGAGAGAACATACAAAATCACAAGATCTAAACCGCAGCCGAATAACAAGACAAGGCAGATACATAACTGAATATTAGCACGCAAGAAAGATAACCTAGCTAGAAATGCTCTCCAGATCGAACAGGTTGCTATGAAGAAGCTCCACTTTGGTTCCCTCCGCGAGGTAAAAATGGTGGGTTAAAAGGAGCCGAGGGAAGGGCAGGAAATTAAAGGAGAGGAGAGGGGCTCATGATGCATAGACCACTTGCAGTCTTGCACACAAGTGTATTCTCCGTTGCTGAGGCTTTTGCTACCTTGCTTACCCATTTATAGATATTTAGACATCTTTATATATTCTTGAAGCATTTGTTTATGGCCTCTCCTTTTTTTCTCTGTATATTCTTGTGTCAATTGTAAAGGGTAATTTCTTCTAAGCTTGAGCAAAGTATGTGCAAGTAATTAGCAAACCGTGCGTGAAGTAGTTATAAGCAACTCGTACCTTGCATATATGTAGAGTCCTACAAAGTTCAGCTCAACCTGTTACCTGTCCTCTTTCTTGCAAATATTGTTTGTTCAGTCTTGGAAAGTACAGTTATGTAGATGCTAAATCCAGAATTCGTTTAACAATTTAACATAAAGATACATTAGGCCCTTATTGTATACGTGTTAGTCCCATTATCACATGTGCTGTTAATTATACTTGATCACAAAGAGACTCTAACTCTGACATCATCATTTGACTTGTTGACTGAAATTTGACATTGGTGGAACTTCTCAGTATTTCCTTATCATGGAAGGGAAGGAGCTAGCTAGTTTGCATAAAGAGATGCATGCACAGAAAACTATACACTCTGCATAAGCTGTTCATCTAACACAAAGAAACTCACCAGTACAACAGCTATTATTCAACTCATTGCATCCTTGTGATAATGTTTTGTTACATGCATCCATCGTCCACTTTTGAACATGGCAGCTCGTAGTTCCAATTGCCTGGCACTTCACATTCATGCAAGAGACACACCAAACAAAAACTTGCAAATTGGCTGTAAGTGTGACCTTGGCATGGCTAGCTCTGGGGTAGTCACATGCAGTGCAATTTCTAACTCCAATATTGACCATACGCGCCATCATACTACTCAATGCATTTCTCCAACCAGTTCTTTTTTTCTTTTGTATCCGTTCTGATAAAAGCATTGACTGCAGTTCTTGCCCCTATTAGTGGGCAGGAGGAGAACATTTCCATCCATGCTTGTTTCAAGCTTTCAAAAGTCATATGGTGCCAAAAAACTTGGACTTTAACCTGCTGGCAATTTGCAGCTTATCTATTACATTCATGGCCTTCTTTGCTATCTTGTTAATCTCTCCGATGACAAGATTGATTGAGTTAATGTGGCATCAAGCATAGTTAATTAGCATGTCTACAACATTACCATACAATAATTAAATTCAGGCTCTTAACTCTTGCAAACCGCGCAAGTAATTGGTGTTCAAAGAGTGTATATTTTTCTTTTGGGAAGGAAATAGTTGTATATATGCTTGTGCATGAAACTTAATAATATATACTTAATCCACATTAAACTTTTTTTAGTACCATGACCGGTCACACAGATTCAGTCACTCCTTGTGAGAGACAGAGAGAGAGGAGAGGGAGAGGGAGTGAGAGAAATGTATCATCTGATTTTTTGGACAAAGACATGCACCCTTCTTATCCATCCTAGAAAAATTATTGATCGCATGCTTTTTTTTCTTGCATGCCCAATGGAAATCGTTCAGAGAGAGGTCAGAAGGTGTGGCGATGGGGGCAGTGGATGGTCAATGTCATTTTGCCGGGTTTAGGTGAGCAGCACCGTAAGGCTTCCTACAGGCAGGCTGCCCATTTGGTGCTAAACTTTTCTCTTTGCCCAACCACTACGCCAATATCTTGCTACTTGATGCACTAGTAGTGCACTGCATCCACTGCTCCATCAGAATCCATGTGAAGCCATCTGATCATCCCAGCGCAAAAGCAATGGCATACAAAAGCTGATGTGCTGCACAGCGGCCAGCTACAAAAAGCAAAGCATATGCTACTTACTGGCTGTCCTCCATTTAGGTTTAGGCAATTAAGTAAATATCTACTTATCAAATTCTCCGTAACTAATGACTGAGGTTACGAGAGAAACTAATGATATGGCGCATTCTGTTCTTGACGGTTCCAAGAAACAGCCTATTATGTATAAACAGCGATATAGATGAACATCTAGCTAGGGCACGAAGGAATGAAAAAAGAACAAATGACTTTGCAAAACAAAAATAATTAAATAAATAGTCATTAAAGATGGGAAAACACGTGAAAATTTGTGCTTGATTCTACGTGAGTGGGTAGAAAAGGAGGTTGGAGTTCTTCGTATGGAATTGCACGGAAGTTACCGTAATCCTATGGAACTCCATGGGCTAGCTCATTTATGTGTTCCAATGGTAAGGTATATATGATCAATTTCCGGTGGATTTGGTTCCCTCTAAAAAATACTGTAAAATTCATCCGATCCATAGAAGTCCTTAGCGCACAATTTATTACTACTAACGACTCCAAATTTTAAGTGGACCCATTAGGCAATTAAGTTTTCGAGCCACATTGGTACGTGTCACAAGAGCAATATAATCTACGGTATTCACATCACGAAATATCGATTCAAGGAAACAGTGTTATTGTTGAAAAGTGCCGAATATATGTACGGATAGGTTATGTAGTGAAATTAAAGTCTAACTAGCAGATAGAGTTAGTAGAGTTTGAGTTGGAAATGTCTGTAACCTGAGCTCCTATAATTGGGGTGCCGCTGATTGTAATCACAAGCCAATTCGGATATGTCGGAGTCATCCGGTAGAGGGCGGTCAGACCAGCCGGCCATCGGAGTGCGGGATGTCAATAGGGATAATCTAGGAATAAAGGGGAGGTGAGCCCAACAATGGCCCTGGGGATGTCAGGGCTGGTTTTGCAACAAGTGGTATCATAGTACAAGGTTGGAGGATCTCGAAGCAATGTGGAGGAAATCGACGGAGACCGAGGAAACTTTTCGACATGTGTGAGCAAGGTCGGCAATGGCGGTGGCACAAGTGTGGCGTGTATGGATCTACAAGTGGTCCACCTAGCGAAGCTTGGAGGGGTGTGGGGGGCGAAGCCCCCGGTGGTACGGATTCTTTGCCATGACGCGGCGAGACCTCCCAAGGGCCGGTTGAACCGGTCGTAGGCGGCGACTAGTGGCATGCGGTGATGGCACAGGCAGTCAGACCGGCCGCACGGTCGGATCTGACCCGAACTCGGATCTGGATCCAATCTGGTCAGTCCAGGAGGGGCGTGGCACCGGCGGTCAAACCGGCCAGGTAGGCCAGTCAGTGCGAGCCAAGAAGGCGGGCTCGACTCGGACTCAGGCTAGAGTTCGAGTCGGCCGGGGTGCTGAGGTGACGGCATCGACCGGTCAGACCGACGGTTTTGGCAGAGGCGTCATTCGGTGGAGAGTGAGCCACGACAGCTCGCCGGGCCGAGGAGGGCCAAGGCCTTTGGTGCACGGCGACGTGCAGGACCAGGTCTAGGACACGAAGGTGTCGGATGGGGCGGCTTCAATATGACAAGGATGTTGACCGATCTACAACAATGTGTGCATGGGAGAAGAGGAGGCCAAATCAGAGGATGTGGGTGGCTAGGGACAACCACAAGGGGTTTTATTGAAGGTGGAGATGGAGTTCGAGTCGGACTCCAATTTGAATCGGAATCCGGTTTGAGGTTCGAGTTCGAGTTCGAGTCGGAGTAGGTGGAGGGCTCCGGGATCTCTTTAAATAGAAGGGAGAGCTATGGAGTAAGAGCTCGGAGATTCATAGCCTCTAGCTAGGAATCAGCGAGTGCGAGGTCTTCAGAAAGTAGCGCGCACAGTTTTCGAAGGCAGTGAAGGCGGCGGCTCTCGGGTGATCAGACCGGCCTCCAAGAATGGTCTGACCGGCGGTCCACAACGGCGGACCAGGGCAAGGAGGATCCGGCAATCGAGCAGATCGAGGCTTCTTCATCCGAGGAGAGTGGTAAGACCGGGTGGGACCAAGGAATCTAGAAGATGAAGAGCCCTCACGTAATGAGGACGAACACCCCTTAAACTACGGAGTCAATCTATATGTTTAAGGATGGTAGAATCTCGGTCATAGATAAATCCATGACCTAGATAAATCCATGACCTCCATGACTCAGGTCACCCCCTATATAAGGACCCAAGGACCCCTCAAGAACGATCAGATCCAACTGGAGCAAACAAGCCATACACAAGCCAGATTGAAGACAGAAGCCTTTGGAGATTGAGCCCTAGCCTCCACGAGATGACTCCCCAAGACGTCTAGATCTACTCGAAGAAGATCCCGACTAGGTGTAGATCCCATCTAGGATAGCCACTAACATCCCCCTTTGTAAGCTACTCGTGATTTAATATATACCAATAGGACGTAGGGTTATTATCCCACGAGAGGCCCAAACCTGTATAAAAATCCTGGTCCGTGTCCCCCGACACTGCTAGGCAACGGTCCCAGGGGTCCCTACCTTCAACAAATCTCTCTATCTCACGACTACTATAAGATCGACGGTTTACCAATCGTCGACACAACAGTTATTTTATCTGACGACAAAAATAAAGTTAGAACAACACAAGCCCTGTTTAGTACATGCACGAAGTAGAGAACTAGAGATATGGTGCACTATTGTTGCATTTTGCTGGGTACTAGAGTGGATAGGCTAACTAAATGTGCGTAATTGTCAAGGCCCCAAAATTAAATCGGACTTACGACCAATATGCCATTTGAGTACATATCATACATACACAAAGTCGTACATATCTATCACCGTTGGTCAAGTCAGACAAAAGTGTACATCAAATAAAAGTCAACTTAAAATTTTCAAACCCTGTATCAACTAGGGGTCTGACACTGTTTCCTCGAACCGATGTACTCTAGCATCCACAGATATCCGAGGTTTTGGAGCATACAAAGGAAAAGCAGCGGGGCACCCTCCAGCCTCTCGACATGGTTAGTGCCCATCAAGGTAAGATAAGGCTCAGACATCTAACACAAGAGAAAAGAATGATAGATCAGCCCCTAACCGAAAAACA
Source organism: Stipa capillata (assembly GCA_019208055.1). NCBI lineage: Eukaryota > Viridiplantae > Streptophyta > Magnoliopsida > Poales > Poaceae > Stipa > Stipa capillata. The sequence continues at coordinate 61,473 of JAGXJF010005599.1, forward strand.
AATGAATCATAGAACTACCCAATATACCATATGTGCACGAAGTTGTATGCATCTACCACCGTTGGGTAGTTTGACACCGGGCGAACATATCATATGCACATGAAGTTGTATGTATCTATCATCATTGGTCAGGCTGGACAAAAGTGTACATAAAATAAAAGTCAACTTAAAATGTTAAAACTTTGTAAAGACTTAGGGTCTATCCCAAGCCCCGTTGAATAGAGGATCCTGAGAGATGTTCCAAATAGCCGGAACAAGTCCCCACACTCTAACCCAGCCAGCCAACGCATCACAGCTTGTGGGTCACTCAACTTAGGTGATCACATAAAGCGAAATATAAGACCGACATTAACTCTTTATGGCTACCCTATACACATCAAAATTATACACGCATGGTATATAGGGTGCCAAAGAAACAACTTGCATATCACAACACAAACCTAAAGAAAGGTTTACAGATAACATAGCCACATCTCATAAAATTGGAACAAATAACCATATTACAAGTAAATTGACTCGAAGGTTGATAACTATCAAAACATAACATAGATTCAGTAGCGGAGACATAATAAAATTGCCTGAGGTGGTAGCCACAACCATCTCACAAAAGCCATAGACAACCCATATTCAACTGATAAAGCAAACGAAGCAAATTAAGCATCGCTCTTAACATGCTCGATATAGCAAAACTCTCCTACACCAGGATCACTTGCAAACTATTAAGGAATGAAATTCAAATAAGTACTTTCGTACTCGCAAGGCTTACTCGTGCTCATTCCAATTAAAATAAGCATAGCATTGAACAAGAAACCAAATTACTACACATATAATTTATTCTTCAAGTAACATAGCGTGGCATGAACATAATAGAAGTACATGAACGAACATGTACTTCTATTAGTCAAGTCCACCAAGACTTAACCCAATTCATCCGATTAATTCCACCAAGACTTAATCGATTCTTCTTAAACGGGAAGTGCTATGAGGTGTTATTACTTCATAACTGGCCGGCTATAGTTTCGCATCACCCCTGCCTAACACTCCCACCGTGGGTGGAGGGTAAAATCCAACAACATTGGTGTCGACTGGACGACTGGGTGCTTACGTTCACCTCACCCATCGATCCATCTATTGGTATAAAACCCCGGCTCCCACATTTGAATTAATAGGTTTCATATTTTATTAGTCCAAATTAACACCATAACCTACTGGTCATTATCAACAAACAAACTCTAGCATGCTAGCAATTCCATTCATCAGAAACATCAACATATAACATATGCCATCAAGCATAAACATCATATGAGCAACACAATTGCATCAATAATCATAAAGTTCAGTGAGCTGCTGCTTGCCTTAAGAGTCACAATTCTCAACCTGAGGAGGACTAGTTTCGTAGTACGATTCTTGCCGGCCTCTACCAATAAGAAATGAAAAATCAAACGAAAATCCGAAATGGGAGAATAAATCAATAACATATGCAAAATGATGTCTGAAATACATCCTAGAACATGGAAAATGAAATTATAAAATTAATGCAATTGATTTGACTCAATTTGGAGTCCTAGAACTAAAGATATGAATTTTCTAAGTTCTATATATGACAACTTTAGGGTTTATTAATAGCAATTAATTAAAAAATTGACAATAGTAAGATGCATGAAAATGATACAATGAGATATTATAGACTAAAAAATGAATTTACACAAAATTTTCATCCCATCTGGAGTTCATATGAATTTTCTATGATTTCTACAAGTTTTAATACATTTTAGCATTTTTTAATCAATTCCTCATTTAATAACAAAGAATACATTTTATACACGGTTATAGCTAGCCACTGAGATTGACATGTGGGCCAGGGGTCAAACCTAACTAGTCAACTAGCCACTAGGCCCACATGTCATATTAGAATATTTCTAATTAATTTTTATTCATTTTAATGAGTCAATAACACCTGGACCCTACATATGAAGGTTTAAAACTTTCACTTATTTTAAACCAGGTGACCATTAAGTAGTGTGGCCTACTTGTCAGTGACTCAACACCTTAAACCAACCAAAAACTAATTGATTAGGGCCCGCATGCCATGCGCTTATATTCTAACATTAACTCACTAATACACTAGGCCCACACATCAGATCGACTGGCGGCTAGACGCTGACAAGGCAGATACAAAAACGCAGCAATGCTGAGGTGTACGAGTGGCTCGGTACACCGAGCACTGCTACGAGCGTAACTGTGGTGGTGCGGGGACCAAAGGTCACTAGTAGCGACGGCGTAGTGGTCGCTAGTGGCGGCCAGAGGCAGAGCAAGGCTGAAGCCAAGCTTACAGAGGGAAAGATAGAAAAAGGAGAGATGCACCGGGCTCAATGGCTTAGTGCAATGGCATCGGCGAGGTTTCCTAAGGTTGTGGTGGTCAAGGTCGCCCGCGAGGTAGTTGGCCAGTGGTGGAATGTGGAGAGGCTAATGCCAAGGAGGAAGCAGGGCCACACGATTCCTTTTTTTGGGCGAGAGGGGTTCACAGGGACTCCACGAGTGCATCCCCGTCCTCAGCGCATGTAGAAGAAGACACTTGTGGTGACACTAGTACAGAAACAAGCATACCTGACGCCTAATCCTAGACGGTTCGGTCGAACAGTCTCGGATAAATCTAATCCTAGACGATTCAAAATAGGAAACAGTCTCAAAAAATTTTTGGGCAAAGTGTGGATGCTTCCGATGGATTGCAATCCTAGACCATTTCGAACAAAAAACTGTCTGGGATACCGTTTCGGACAAAAATCGTCTGGGATAGTATCCCAGACGGTTTCTTAAGATTAACCGGCTAGGATGTTTTACACTATCCCAGACGGTTATGTACAGAACAATCGTCTGGGCTATATCCTAGGCAGTTTTTTTAGAAAGAGCCTGGGATAGTCCTAGTATTCCAGACTGTTTCTATTTTAGCCAGCTAGGATATATCTTGCCTTTATTGCCGATGCCCAACCACCCATCAGATAGATCTGGATCTAGGTTATTTCTGGTGGGTGCAGTAAAGGTGATTTGGGGGCAATTTGGGGGCGATTTTTGGAGTGGAGAGGGAGGATACGCAAGATATATTGGAAGATCTCTTGGCTATTGATTTTGGAAGGTTAGTAAAGCTTTGTATTCACATTAAAGTAGTTTTCTCCATTAATTGCATGCATTTTTCATTTCATTTATCAAAATTAAGAACTAGGTGGAGAGAATGTGTTGAATTATTTAATTTGGGGTTTAAATTAGATGAAGTTGCTAGCTAGGCCTGGAGAGAAGAGAGATGATATTGAGAGAGGAATGGATCAAATAGTCATGACGATTTCCCTAGTGGTGAATTATTTGACTGTAACATCCCCAATTTCAGTTCCGTTGATTGTGCATCATGGCATGCATTCATGACATTAAAAATGAGGAAAATTCGAATTATTCAGCTCACCAGAGAAAATCAACCCTAATTCATGTACGAGGGTTTAGGAGGAATTCCAAACCCTTGGGTTAAAATGTCTTGAACAAAAGTAATTTGAAAATATATTCTAAATGGTGCCTTGCTTATAAGGGTTAGTAGGCAAAACTTTGGGATATCAAAAGTAGCTTTGGAAGTGTTGAGTTAGAGAAGAAATTGAAATGGAAAGCAAACTCATAAGAAGCAAAAGAAGTCAGAAACATTTTGGAATTTTATCAAAGGAATAGTTTGAATTGATTTGAATCACAAAAGGGGTTGAATTGGTTTGGATTGCAATGAAATTTGACAGCAAAAATACCACAAGAAAAGAGAAAATCAAAAAGAATAGAAAACCTCTCTCTTCTCCCCCCCCCGGCTGGGCCTCTTCCTTCGGCCTGTTTCCCACCCCGCATGGGCCCTCTCCCCTCCGGCCCATCCCCTCTTCTCCTGGCCCATCTTCCCTCCCGCGCACGGCCCATCTCCGGCCTGCCCACGCCCCCGCACCCCCTCTTCCTTCTTCTTCCCTTTCTCTCCTTCCTCACCCGGCGCCGCTGCTCCCTCCTGCCGCGTGGCATGCGCCCCCTGCCCCGCTCGCCACCTCGCCTCGGTCGCCCGCCTCTCTCCCCTCCCCTTAATTCCCTCTCTCGGCCGCTTCGCGCTCCCCCCTCTGCTCTCTCTCGGCGCCAAGCCATCCGCCCGAGCTCGCCGCCATTCCACCCCGGCCACCCCCTTTTCTCTCCGGTGCTCCTCCACCACCCCGGCTCTACTCCGCCACCGCGCCATCTCCCTCGAGCTCCCGGCCGCCCTCGCCATTGCTCCGTTTCCCCGCCCCGAGTCGCCTCGCCGTTGCCGCCTTGCTCCGTCCACTCCCCGACGCCATCCCAACCTCCTCGCCGCGCCGCCCTGTCCCGAGCTACCTCGGCTCCACCTCCTCTCCATCCGGCCACCCGACCCAAGCGCCGTCGCCCTGGAGCCCTGCCGTCTACCCCGCCCCGAGCTCGCCGCCCTCATCACCGGAGCCGACCCGCCGCCTCGGTTCCCGCCGTGCCCCGCTCGCCGTCGCCCTCTTCCCCGTGGAGCACCGCCGAACCCGAGCTCCACCGCCGTGCCCCGTCGCCATCGCCGCCCCGGTCGCCTCCTTCCTCGGCCTTGCTTCCTCCCACGCCGAGCTCGCCGTGCCTCGGAGCTCCGCCGCTCACCTCGGTCCCTCCGTCTCCTCGCCGACACCGCCTCGACAACCTCGCCCCGTCGCCGAGCCTCACCGTCCCGGGTCCCAAGCCCCACCACCCCGGCCACCCGAGCTACTCCGCCTCCATCCGCCGTCTGACCCGAGCTCCGCCGCCCACTCCCGTCGCCGTCTGTCCCCACCCCGCCGCCGGTGAGCCTCGCTACCGCCACCCCTCGCCGCTGTTGCCTTTCCGGAGCCCCGCCACCCCAGCGACGCCGCACCCGGCGAGCCACGGTCGGACCGTGCTCACCCGGCCGGGTCCCGACCGCCTAAATGCGGGCAATTAGTGCCCTTAATGATGTCACTAAGACATAATTAGTGAGTGTGATTAATGCTTAGTGTTTAATGATGCGTATTAAGTGCTGATCATTGTTTCATTATTGCTGAGTATAATTAATGACCCATGATTAGTGCAGTTAGTTATTGTTTAGACACGTTAATTGCTAATAATTTGTCATTAGTGCTAAATGGATAGCTTAACTACTGTCATTAACACCTAACAGTGCCATTAATGAGCTAATTGATTTTTATCTCAATGACACCTGGGTCCCACTTGTCATAGGCTTGGTCAATTTTGACCCAAATTGACCAAGGGGGCCCACTGTCAGCCTCTAGGGTTAATTCCAGCTGAGTAATAAAAGTATTCTAATTTTAATAATTAGTTTCTTTACTGAGAAAAATACAAGAAAGGGGATTAAATTGGATTAAATCTTGTAAAATTCATAGAAATTTCATACTTTGTCAGAAAAATGCAAATAATATATCAAAATGTTCAGAAAGATGAGAGCTATTCAAATACATCATTTTCATACATGTTTGCATGCTAGGGAAAGTGAAATTAACTAAAAAACTCAATTTAGGGTTTCCCCGAACCCCCAGAAACCTTCGGATCGCGATATCTTGCGCGTCCGGATTCCGATTAACCTGATTCCAGTTGCGTTAGTCTTCATTTTGAATCCTCTAGCTCATGGCATACATTGTATCTCATGCTGAAGTTCATCATCGTGGTGTTCACACTACGCTTGTTTGCTGTGTTTTCGTTCTTCCGATAGGACCGGGGAATCTCGACGAGTATAACCTCGAACAGAATCAGGACCTAGTAGCAAAACCACAAGGCAAGCAGCCCCCTTTGACCATCTTGCGGATAACCCATTATTTGCAACGTACTATTTGTTTTCAAAATCGTATTGCATGCGTTCTACTGATATTTTATGCTAAGTGTGAACCCTATCCTTTGCATGAAAACTTACTTTATCGCTCAATCAACACCACCGACCCTCCCAACCTATTTAGAGTGATTTACTTGTTGTTTGAATATTGCTATTATGGCTCATGATGCTTAGACCTGCTTAGTTGGGCAAAGTCGTAATTCCTGGGATGGCAGACAAAACACACTACTCTGGATGGGTTAGCGGGTAGGTGGGTGTTCACCGGGATGTGATTAATAAACCTGACTAATCTCAAATCGGGCATCGAGGAGAGGCCATGCTGAGAGCATGGTGGGTTGTCTCGTTAATCCCACAAGGACCGGTTCCCAGTGTCCTTTCGAACCAAGATTTGCGTACTACTACACGGGTGTATAATGGGCCACCCCCGACCGAATAATTTGTCTAGACTTAGGTGATGAGCCGCATAGTTTGCCGTTTTCGTGTATTGGGTGCGTGGAAAATGAGGTGGTGTGGTGCAACAATATAGGAGTGAGGGTTACACACGGTCTGGGACCGGGTATGTATCACCTACCACAACTAGTAGGACCGCGTCGAAGTATCGGCCGAACTGTCGTTCGCGGACTAGCCTATTAGGGCGGCTCATGCCTAAGTCAAAAACATTGTAAAGGTCGTGTTCAATCTCCCTCCGCCAGCACACCTCGTGAAAGTGTGTAAATCGTCGATGGCATTAGGAGTCGATTGATACGTGTAGGTAAAGATGTACACCCCTGCAGGGTTAAACTATTCGAATAGCCGTGTCCGCGGTTATGGACAGCTTGGTAAGAATTAGCATCGAATTAGACAAGTGCAATCCTAATCTAAAACTTGCCAACTCTAAGGACGTGGGTTAGCGATCGATTTCTCCCTGGTGGTCGAGAAAGGATCGAGGGTTTGCTGTGTTCAGTGGTCTGCTTTAAGTTTTACTATGCAGTTTCAGCTCATCTCGTTTACAAAATATTCCAGTAGACGGATTTCAATCTATTACAGGTATTGTCAAAGGCACAAAATTAGCTTTCTGCAAAATAGTCCACAAATAGCCCCTTCTTGATACCTGATGCATCTATTATTATTTTCCCCTGTAGGTCTTGCGGAGTACATTTTGTACTCACCTTGCATTCGTTGATAATAATTGTGTGCAGAGGAAACCGCTCCCGCAGCGGAGGGTTTCTACGTTGAAATCGATCCCGACACCGACTAGTCGCTGGGGATCCCAGGCAGTGATCCTGCCCAGGGTTCGGCAGCCTGGTTATTTCTGCCACCATTTTGGCCCGACCTTTAGGCTTCTCAGCCAAACTTAATCTTCCGCTGTGTAAGCATCTTTTGATTGTATATATATGTTGTTAAGTTTCGGAACAGCTAGTATTATTGCAGTTCGGTCGTAGAGTCTCTGTGATGGTACTGGCTTGTTCTCCCCTGTGTCATGTGCAATGCGTGAATGATTGAAGTACGTGATGCAGGGAGGATTTCAGGTTTTATATCGTAGAGCTATTAAGTCTAGTCACCCCTGTGAAGTGACTCTCCACTGAGATATTGGGAGCTATATCACCCTACTCCAGCCGTGCATTTATTTGCTGGGACGAGGTCGGGGTTGATGCTCCGGCTCAGTGGGAAAGAGTGAGGAGACTATATCACCCTACTACTCTGTGCATTAGTTTGCCGGAGTAAACTTTGGGGTTGACGTCTCGGGCTATTCGGAGCCATATCACTCTACTCCTCTCGGGATGAATCCCGAAGAGTTGAGGTCGGGGTTGAAGCTTCGACTTAGCGGGTGATTATTCCTAAAGCTCTCCATTATGGAATCTGGGGTCCGACATTGACTTGGGGGGTTTAAGTTATAAGATGAAGCTAGGTTTCTAGGTGTGGAGCCAATAGAGATAATTCGGAGAGGAATGGATTGAATAGTGATGATTCCCGTAGTGTTGGCATAGAAAACAGAGATAGAGATGATCGATGATTTAGCATTTTGATAATTCATTAATGAAAGATTAGATTTATAATTAAATAATATAAATTATTCTTGTTAAATAGAAGAGTAATAATTGTAATTTACATTAATGAATTTAAATATTTAATGCATAGCATAGATAAATCAAAGATGGATGTACAATTGCAGTCGTGTGAGTGATGAGTACATTAAGGGCCTGATTGATTTTAGAAGAGCCGCCGAAGGGGATATGCTCAATAATGGGAGTGAATACATATGTTGTCCATGCATTGACTATGATAATGTGAAGATGTTCAACAACACAAGGCAGATCGAAGCACACTTGATCCAAAGGGGTTTCAAAGATGGGTATACATGTTGGACCATGCACGGTGAGGAGGAGGTCATCATACATGAAGATAGTAATAGAGGTGACGACGGAGTGACTGATATTCCAGATGTAGCCGATTGTACTGCAGATGACGATAATGAGTTATCAGAAGATGATGAAATGCACAATTTAGATCAGATGCTTCAGGATGCTGAGGGGAACGACCTTGACGATGCTGGTTACAGTAAATTCCGTAGATTGGTGGTGGACTTGGAGAAACCATTGTTCCTGGGATGCAAGCCAAAATTCACAAGGATGTCGACTATGCTCGACCTATTGAAATTGAAGGCAAGCAACAGATGGTCCGACAAGAGCTTTACTGCGCTATTTAGCCTATTAGCAAACATACTCCCAGAGGAAAATTAGTTGCCGATAACCACGTACAAAGCCAAGTAGGTTCTTTGTCCTTTGGGATCGGAAGTTAAAAGAATACATACGTGTCCCAATGACTGCATACTCTATCATAAAGAGTTTGTAGACTTGCATTCATGTCCTGTGTGCAAAGCATCTCGTTACAAGCGCAAGAGTACTAAACCAGAGGGCATCAACGATGGTGAGGAAGTGATTAAAGGAACTCCAGTGAAGGTTACTTGGTACCTTCCAGTAATTCCCTGTCTGAAGCGTTTATTTGCGAATCGAAAGGAGGCTGAACTGTTGGCATGCCGAGAGAAGGAATGTTGATGGAAAGTACAGACACCCTGCGGATGCCGTATAGTGGAGAAACATTGATAGGAAGTATGAAGACTTCGGTGATGAAGTGAGGAACATAAGGTTCGGATTGAGTATAGATGGAATGAATCCTTTTGGCAGCATGAGCAGCCGACACAGCACTTGGCCAGTGCTTCTCTGTATTTACAATCTCCCTCCTTGGTTGTGCATGAAGCGGAAGTATACTATGATGTCAATACTTATTCAAGGACCAAGGCAACCTGGTAACGACATCGATGTGTACTTTGCACCATTGTACGATGACCTGCAATCATTGTGGAATCCAGGGGTACAGGTATGGGATGCGTTCAAAAAGGAGTATTTCACTCTACGATCCTTGTTGTTCTGCAGTATCCATGATTATCCCGCTTTTAGTAATACGTCAGGCCAAAGTACGAAAGGAGGCAATGCATGTGTTACTTACATAGATGATACCACAAGCGTGTACCTGAAGAACTCATGCAAGACCGTGTACATGCGGCACCATAGGTTCTTGCAAAGAGATCACCTGTACCGCAAGTTGAAGAAGCAATTCGATGGTAGTACGGAGCACGGTCCAATACCAAGGCCTTACTGTGGGACAGAGGTGTATGAGATGGTTAAGGACATCAATGTTATGCTTGGAAAGAGACAAAATTTGACGACCCGTGAGAAGGCACCCACCTGGAAGAAGAGATCCATATTCTGGAACTTACCTTATTAGAAGGATCTAGAAGTTCGTCACTGCATCGATGTCATGCACGTTGAGAAAAATGTGTGTGACAATGTGATGGGTCTGTTGCTTAACATTAAGGAGAAAACAAAGGATGGAGTCAAGGCACGACTAGACCTGGTTGATATGGGCATTAGACCTGAGTTGGCACCAGTAGTAACCGAGAAAGGGCAAACTTACCTCCCCCAACTTGTTACACTCTATCAAAGGCTGGGAGAACCGAACTGTGCAAGTTTTTGCATGGTGTGAAAGTTCCGTCTGAGTACTCTGCGAACATAAAAAAGCTTTTTTCGATGGAGGACTTGAAATTAGTTGGCATGAAGTCTCACGATTGTCATATTCTGATGACACAGATGTTGTCAGTTGTGATTCGGAGTATTCTGCCGATCGAGGTCCAAGAAACAATTATGAGGTTATGTTCATTCTTTAACAAGATCTCACATAAGGTCATGGATCCCTCTGAACTTGATCAACTGCAAGAGGAGGTGGTGCTCACTCTTTGTCAGCTTGAGATGTATTTTCCGCCGTCGTTCTTTGATGTCATGGTCCATCTTATTATTCACCTTGTTCACAAGATAAAGATGTGTGGCCCGGTTTTCCTTCGTAGCATGTACCTGTTCGAGCGATATATGGGAATTCTCAAGGCTTATGTGAGGAATCGATATCGATCGGAGGGCAGCATCGTAGAAGGTTACGCAGCGGAAGAAGTTGTTCAGTTCTGCATGGACTATATGGCTAAACCCGAGCCTATAGATGTTTCTAGATCTCGCCATGAGGGAAGGCTTCAAGGCATCGGGACCATCGGAAGGAAAGCTATCAGTGCCAATCGGGTTGGCCATGCGCAAGCCCATTTCACTGTACTGCAACACATGACTTCGGTGTCCCCATATATCGAGGAGAACAAGGCGAAGCAGAGAAAATACTATCCAAAGGCGACGGATGCTTGGAGGACGAAAGAGCTCAACAAAATGTTCAACCTGTGGTTCAAGCATCGACTGTGTTAGGGGTCGTCAACTGATATGCTTACCTAGCTAGCAAAGGGACCAACATTCACAGTTGCGACCTGGCAAGGATATGACATAAATGGATACACATTTTACACAAGAAAGCAGGACACGAAGAGCACAAACCAGAATAACGCCGTCCATATTGATGCATTTGATGCAGCTGGGAAGAGAAGTTCGTACTATGGGTCTATAGAGGATATATGGGAGCTCGATTATGGTCATTTCAACATACTGTTGTTGCAATGTTGTTGGGTCAATCTCCAAGATGTTCACATCGACAAGTACGATGTCACCACCGTTGACCTCGACTGCCTTGCATACGAAGAGGAACCATTCGTGCTGGTGAACCAGGTTGTCCAAATCTTCTATGTTACCGACCCGTCAAATAAAAGGCGTCACGTGGGGATGCAAGGAAAGAGGAAAATAGTCGGAGTTGAGAATGTAGTGGACGAGGAAGAGTATAACCAATTTGATGATTTGCCCCTAATCGGAGACCGCATACTGCTCAAGGAAGAACTACTTGATGAGGCTGCCTATGCACACGACGATCATCATGAAGGGCTACTATTTAAAGGAAATATGCAAGTACATGAGGAATGAAATGTGTATGTAACATATTAGTACTGCTGAATTGAGCTATTTTTTTTATATTAGTCATGAATTATATCATATATTTGATGAATTATGCATGCATATGTGAGTGATGAACAAAGTGGAGCATACTTAAAGCTTGACCTTTGTTTGAGCCTCTTTGGAGCTTAATAGGAGAACC